>CM042332.1:6791971-7009471 GCA_023566125.1 Zingel zingel
TATATATATATATATATATGTATATATGTATATGCACACTATAGCTTTAAAGTGACACATGTCAGCGCCTGCAGGTTAGACCAATAATACTTTCTGAAATATTGAATGTTTTTCATTTTTGTCCTCCCAGTACCGCGTAGAGTCCATGATGCTGCGTGTGGCCAAGCCGTTGAACTACATCCCTGTGACAGCCAGCGTGCAGCAGCGAGCCCAGCAGCGGGCGCCGCAGTGCATTCCTCTGGTGATGGAGCCGGAGTCGCGCTTCTACAGCAACTCAGTGGTTGTACTGGACTTCCAGTCGCTCTATCCCTCCATCGTCATCGCGTACAACTACTGCTACTCCACCTGCCTCGGCCACGTGGACAGCCTGGGAACGTAAGGACATGACAGGCCCACACACCGACAAGCGTGTACTCTGTCTTGCTTAGGTCGCATGTCTGCCAGGAAAGTCTCCTTCTAGCGCTCATTATTTTTACTGGAACAGACACACTGAGAGCTCTGCATGGTGTTCACAGCTCACAGCACTCACTGCAACTTGGGATATATTTCAGTCTTTTTTCACCAGGATTTACTGTAGTTGCATAGCAACAGCAGGAGCCATGAACACTTTTTCCCCCAACATGCATATGTCCGCTACTCCATGGTAAAATGAAAAAAAAAATCAGTGCCTGGCAGACCTACACTGGCTTTATTCTCAGCAGGGTAGAAAGTTGGCAAATGATCCACTGCAGTACCTCAGATTTAATATTTATAACCATTTTATACAATACATTTACCTTATATTTAATAATCAGCTTATTGCTACATTCACTTAGAACATCTGAATAATTGCTCTAAAAGCCTCACATGTTACATAAGTCTGTTCCGTTACAATATTTTTGTAGCAGCATTTGTAGAAGCATGCTCATCATGTCATTTGATATTTTAAGACATTGTTGAATAGCTGAGCTGAGGCTGCATTGTGGGCAGTCAACTCTTCATTCTAGAAGAACAGTGTTGCTCTAGCCTCATGCCAGAGTGATGATTGGATTGTTCGATTATAGGACTGATAGGAAATTCAACCCTTTAGAAAATCTTATCTTTGATCAAACATTAACTGGTTTCAGCGTCTTCATTGTCAGAATGAGATGCTCGCCTAGGTTTGCATCGTTGTAAGCCAGGGGTGTGCATCCCTCCCTTTATAAGACGATCCGATATGTATCTAGATACATATCGATGCGGTTCAGGGACGTAATTTTAATCTAGAACGATTCAGTTCGATTGGATGTTGAAACAATTGCGTGCGATACGATGAGATACGATTCAATCTGATAGTTAATTTTTGTTTAATGTACACACATTCATTTGCCATTATGACATTAAAATGAACCAATTCTATAAAAGAAGCATTGACGACCTTTAAATAAATATATGTTTTGTAAAAGGGACTAGGGAATAGTAAAGCTAGGACATGCTAATAGTATACACTTTATTGACCAAATAGCATCCACACCAGCTCCATGTTACATGAAACCTCTTCCTTGCTGCTGTAATAGAGGCAGTACCTCAAACACAGGTCCACGTTACACAGCCATTGTGATCACTCCAATAATAATCATATACAGTATTACGTGAGTACACATGTGAGCACAACAATACTGTTGTGAGCGTTAGCATGTGGCATCTAACATATAAACGTCAGTATAAACTATAACACACCCAAATACATATCTATACATATTTATATGAGTCTTCTCACATGTTTATGAACACACACATGGATGGATGACTCACAGACCGCAGCTAGTACATTTTACAATATCCACGATGTATTCCTCTCAGCCACTTTCACCGCTAACTCCAAAAACGACACCTAGCAGTCGGCATGTATGTTTTTTCTGCAAACCCAAACCAAGGCACTGGTTGGCTGATCCCCGCCATCCTGAACATGAACGACCAAGTCCTTAATCACACAAATGGTCAGGCTTTTGTCTCCCGTGCAAAAAAAACACACAGCCGTCTCTTTCAGCAGCATTGCGCGCACCGTAGCAGCTTCGTTGGATTGACAGCAAAGCTTCAGTCAGCCGATATGTAACGTTAGAACCGGGCCTTCGTTCGAATCTTGGTCCATTTAGACCGATGCTGGGGTCCGTGTATCGATGTAGTCGTGTCTGTTACATTACAACCTGATACCGATTTGTATAGGTGAGTCTTTACACCACTATTGTGAACAGAACAAGATCTATGAAGACCTTGGACTAATTTTTTCTATATATCTACCAAAGACAGTCCCTCCAGAAAAACGTGATTATGCGATCGCATAATTCAACGCATAATCAGCCAAAGTCTTTATTTATGCGGGGGGCCGCATTTTTTCAAATACGCCGCACTTTCACTGCATAAATTGCCGATTTCCACGCAAAATATGTGGGGCTTGCATGATTTTATAATCCCCGCATTTTCGTTGCAAAAAAGTCGTATATATCTTAGCAGAAAGTTGAAAAATGTTGCGTTTACTTCACACAAGAGCAGCCATTTTCCCCTGTTGCCATGGGAACGTTATGAAGTGACGTAATTACGTGACGTGAACATCATCAAAAAGCTGCAGACCCCGCGATGAAGCCATGATGAAACCACAGTTCCTGCAATTTCATTGCATAAAATTGCATAAATATCCCGCATATTCCATCACATTTTTTAAGAAAACGTGCTGCATAATCAAGGATTTTTGCCCGCAACAATCACAAAAAAACTCAGCATTTTTCTGGAAGGACTGCAAAGAGGGATTTTCCGCTCTAAAAGTGTCATTATTTCCTTGGCATAGCTGTCAGAGGTGGAGCAGAGCGTTTCACTTCATCAGGCGGATCTCGGCAGCCCTCCACTGCCCTGCTCCTCCGTGCACTAGCGCCACAGAGGAAAGCCATACACCGTTCATCTAACGCACTTCCATTACCATTGCTGGATTAAAATCAGCAAAATATTTCTTTAAAGGTACACGACTCAGAGCAAGAGAGAATGCAGCGGTGGTAGAGCGAGTTAGAGAGTGAATGAAGAGAGGGAGCGCCGTACATAGCAGTGAATCAGAGGAATAAAACTATCTTTTGGGATTGTTTCACAGCGGTTATGTTCTAAAAGACATACATATAAACACCCAGATCTCCCTGGGAAGGTGCCCCATTGCCGGATTTTGAGTGAATACAGAGCCTTATCCTGTGTGTGTGTGTGTGTGTGTGTGTGTGTGTGTGTGTGTGTGTGTGTGTGTGTGTGTGTGTGTGTGTGTGTGTGTGTGTGTGTGTGTGTGTGTGTGTGTGTGTGTGTGTGTGTGTGTGTGTGTGTGTGTGTGTGTGTGTGTGTGTGTGTGTGTGTCAGATACACTTGTACGTCGATATAAGACGCTAAGGGACAAAGCGGTTGTTGGAAATTAAAACAGGCTGCACACTGTTATCAGTTGGTGGTTTCACACCCATGTGGGGCCCAAAGGCTCTTTGCTGACACCCATAAACGTCCCGCACTCACAAAGAAGAAAAGAGAAAATCCAGTCAGAGGGCAGGGTCTCTGCAGATACAGACACCACTTTACACTTCTAGTGGGTCATAAGTGATGAATTGGAGGGATTACTTTTGAATTAGTCTATACATTGTTTTGTTTTTTGAGGAAAGCATTGCATTGTATACCTTTTTTTTAACAGTAAAACTGTCTAGTTCTTTATAAAACAGTGAAGATTAGTCAGGAGACTAAACATAAAGATATACAGTAGAAAACATAATAAATAGATGAATCAATTGATAATGAAAATGGGCATTAGTTGCAGCCCTTTGCCCAAGCCACAGGTAGTGTAAATGGATCAACGGCGACTTGCAGAGTGCGGTCACACCTGCTGCCACGTGAGGAAAACTCCTCAACACTGTTAACAGCAGACGTTCCTCTAGGGAGCTTAGAGACTGCAGTGTCGCAGCAGCACGTGATGGATGACAATGTCCTCAACACAAAGGGTTGTGCACTCGGCGTCTATATCTGCCAGGCATGTGGTCTGATACAGTTCAGTGTGTATTGTTAATCATTTCATACAATTAAACTGTCAATATTAGCGCTGGTTTGGTCAGTAATCCTACTACTATATAAGCCATCTAGGCTATTTGTTCTTGGAGTGAAGCTGAATGATTCAACCATGGATCCATTAGCGCTACTTTAAGCCATTACTTTTAGCTAACTGTTTTAACCGTTAGCTCACTACTTAAACCTTTAGCTATTTTAACCGTTTCTCCATTACTTTTGCTAATCTTTCAGTTTGATTGGGCCAGCTGTTGTTAGCTAGTTTTCAGGTGCTTTCACATACTGCAACATGTAGTGTTCAGGTGTTCCTTCATGTTAATATGTGGATGTATTCTTTCGATCAAATCCTAATTTCTATTTTTTTTTCTACTTATTTGAGCTACTCTACAATCTTACTACGTACCCCCTGGGGTACAAGTAGCCCTGGTTGGGAATCGCTGCTCTATGTGGCCGGTGTGGGGTATTTCCTGCTTTGTTGTGGAACAAGTTCTGGTTATGCCCAAAGTTATAAACTGTCTGACATTACGGGACACGTGGTGGAACCTGACCAAGTGTTGGCTGCATTTGGAGTGCTGGGAGACGACAGTCCTCTTAGAGGACTCACTTTCACAGTGGCAAGGATCGTAACCCTTCTAGGGCTCAGATTCATTCTATTGAACTGGAAACGGGCACAGCCTCCCACTTTCACTATGTTGATCAAAGACGTAACGCAGCACCTAAAACTGGAGAAACTCAGATTTACAGAACGTGGTTCTGGTGAAACATTTCATAAGACGTGGCAAGCCTTCATTGATTATGTAGAGGTTAGGCTATCAATACCCTCTTGGCCAAGATAACTAATGTGAAATGTCAATAACTACATGAAGCGGGTTTGTACTTTAATATCTTAACTGTAAGAACATTGTTTTTTTGTGTATTTAAATGTAGAACTTCTTTTGTAATACTTTATATAATTTATATGTAGTATTTACTCTTTTGTTCTCTTAAAAAGCTAATCAACAGAAACATGAGAATGTCCTCTCATACACCTGTGTCTCTGTTTCAGGCCTGATGAGTTTAAGTTTGGCTGCACCTCCCTGCGGGTTCCTCCGGAGCTCCTCTACCAGCTCCGCAATGACATCACAGTGTCACCCAACGGCATAGCCTTCGTCAAGGTACAGCACCCTCTTCCCGCCGCTCTGAGGAGATTTCACCCAGCACTTTTACCCAGCGTTGTCCTGGAAAAACTCTCTGCCCAAGTATGAGTCACCTCTGAGTCCTCCAGGAGTGCAGCTTTATTAAGGTTCATTAGCTGCTGTGGAGGCCAGGCAGGTCTACGTCCTTCCATTCATTCTTTTCATTCATTCACTCATTGTTGCACACTCCTTGGCTCCAGTCCAGTCTCATTACATAACACGCACAGGGCCACAGCACAATGAACACTGCTCATGTGTAATGGGGTGATTAGAAAGCACAGAAGGAACTCCGGTTTGGTCTGGATCGGATTTAGTTTCTCTGGTGCTGGATTCCCACCTGGTGATGCTGAAGCTGGCTGCTAGTTGTTTTGTTGTGGACCACTCTGTTGCTGTACCCCAAAACTAAACTGCTCACCAACCATACACAGTATGTGTTACGTATTCATAATCATAGTACAATAACTCAACATACTCACAGGAAATGATATACAGTGCTTTAATCAAACTGCTGTGCCTGTGTGGTGTGTTTACAAAGTGAAAGAAAATGTCGGCCGCATGGGCCTTGAAAAAGAAATGCCCCACTGCGCCTGTGTTCACCTCGTTGATGTTGCTTGTGTCAGTCCTCAGTGCGTAAGGGGGTCCTGCCCAGCATGCTGGAGGAAATCCTCAACACGAGGATCATGGTGAAGCAGTCAATGAAAACGTACAAGCAGGACAAGGCTCTGATGAGGCTGCTGGACGCCCGGCAGCTCGGACTCAAGCTCATTGCCAACGTCTCCTTCGGCTACACCGCCGCCAGCTACTCTGGTCGCATGCCCAGCGTGGAGGTAAGCTCATGTCTGCACAGTGACCGTGAGCAAAGGGAAGGCCAACACATGCCTACCAAATTCTACCAAGTTTGGGATTAGAAAATTCTTTTGACCCTCAGTGGAAAAAGTTCAAGCAAAGACGAGGACAGCAGCTTTGTTTTCGTATCACCAGATTTAAAGCTGGCTGTGGTTGGAATGAATGAATGATTGAATGAATAGAACACCACATATTATCTTCTAGTGTTCTTGCTAATCTCTGATGATCGGCCGCAAACTTAATCTGTGTGAAACGGACATTTCTGCACAAACCATTGCATCCATATTTCTTATTTCTTGCACCCCAGTATTTGTAACGTCTCCCCCCGTCCTTTCCAGGTTGGAGACAGCATCGTCCACAAAGCCAGAGAGACCCTGGAGAGAGCCATCAAGCTGGTCAATGACACTAAGAAATGGGGAGCTCGTGTCGTGTACGGAGACACCGACAGGTAATCAGTAGTCCCACCTTTTGGAGAATCACAGTCAGTGTTCAACCATCAAAGCAGCAGCAGGAACACAAGTAATAAATGCTAATAATGACGCAAACGCATGTCAGCCGAAAGCCACAACTGTCTCAGTTAATAATCCAATAGTTCTCAGTGACACATATGCACATATGCCTTCCGCTGTATCTGTTCTGTCACATGCGTAAGAAATGTAAACGCAGTGGAAGTTTAAAAGCATTTGATCAAAGTTGATGGACAATGTTTCCCTGATGTTGTATGTTTAATGTTAAGATGCCGGCCCAGAGTGTGTACCTGTGTGTTTTTGTCGCTGCTGTTTACGTTCTTCCGGATGCAAACTCAAGAAATGCCCCCACAGGAACACACTACTGTTTTTATTTTGTATGTGTAGCATTAAGGTAGCCTGGAAACCAGCCCGCTCTGCCTGCTCGTGTTTGATTTGCTCTGGCAGACACGTCTGGCCCCGCTCACATTTAGACAGATTTCCAGCCGTTCAGCGACTGGACGGACCAATCACAGCCGTTTATCTCACATGGGGCAGGTCTAAGGCCCTGTTTACACAAATATGCTCGCGGGTGAAAACGACAAAATATTTTATCAGATGTGCCTTTTGTTGAGACGGCGACAGCATTTTTGGGGCTAAAAAACGCAAAAAAGTGAAACCACCCTCAAGAGTGGAAATCTTAAAAACACTTCACCGTCGCGTGCGTGTGTGTGTTAGGGCTTTGACTCCGAAGTTCGTTATTCGAATATAATTCGAATATTTAAAAAAACAATGATATTGGAAAGAATATTAGGCAGCCCTTAATATTCGAACCTGTTATGGGCATTATTTTTTTGTAAGTGCGTTTCCTTGTAAACGTTGTTTTCAATTCAGATTCCGAGGCTTTTTCACGCATTTCAAAATGTAACTCTCGCACGGCCGTGGCTTGGTAGCGTTGCATTTCCCCCGACTCATTTCTTGGTTCTCCTTCTCCATAAACAACATGAAATCAAGGAGAGGGTTAACTTCTCCTGCTCCAGATTTCCCACCGTGGTCAGAAAGAACGGGAGACACTTTGTTTCTCTCACTATGACTCTAGAGTCATTACTCGCTCTGAAGCTACCGGTAATCACCATCACTCTCTCACTCTCACACACACACACACACACATGCCGGCTTGACGCACAGACCAGCGCACAAGTATAAACATCAGACCACTTACGTAGGCTACGGTGAAAGCTCCAGACTTCCTGTCGTAAGCATACTGTTTGTGTTTAATCCAGGGTCTGTGGTGGCAGTGTGTTTTTCTTCTGAAAACATCATTGTCTGCCTACTGACATTGACTGATACTATTGACATTAACAGATACACTGCCCTCTGGTGGGCAGAACAGTTACAACTTAAGTTTGATACCAATATAAGTCTTACTGAAGGCATTTAAGGCCCTGACACACCAACCCGATAATCGGCCGTTGGACAGTCTGGTGAGGTCGGTGACTCGAGTGTGTTCCGTGCCGACGTCCGTCGGAGGAGCCGTCGGCCTTTATTTTACTTCCTGTTTCACAGCTCTCTGAGAACTACAACACATCATAATTTCTTCTTTCTGTTGTCACACACTCTCCCTCGAGCCCAAGGTACGAGTATTTAGTTGAGTTTATAGTCCAATTCCCAAAAAAAAGGGATACATTCAGACCCCAAACAAGAGTATGGCCTGCTTCCCTCAGCTTTTCAAAATTATTTTTGGGGGTATTTTTATGCCTTTATATGACAGCGTACAACAGAGAGCTGGTAGTAAATGAGGGGGCAGAGAGACGGGGAACGAGTGAGGACCTCCAGGCCACCACGGCTGATGAATGTTTTGAGCACTCATATGAGGTGACTGAAGCCCAGACGGACTGTAGGATTAAGTGTGTGTGTGTGTGTGTGTGTGTGTGTGTGTGTGTGTGTGTGTGTGTGTGTGTGTGTGTGCAGCATGTTTGTTTTGCTGAAGGGAGCCACCAAAGAGCAGGCCTTCAAGATCGGCAACGAGATCGCTGAGGCAGTGACTGCAACCAACCCCAAGCCGGTCAAGCTCAAGTTTGAGAAGGTAGTGCTTCCCGACACACACACACACACACTTTTTCTTAATCTGCACATGGAGACACATTTAGAGGTAATTTTGTGTGTGTGTTTTCGTTCCCAGGTGTACCTGCCCTGCGTGTTACAGACAAAGAAGCGCTACGTGGGCTACATGTACGAGAGCCTTGACCAGAAGGAACCCGTGTTTGACGCCAAAGGGATCGAGACAGTGCGCCGTGATAGCTGCCCCGCTGTTTCCAAGGTAACAGGCAAACCGACGCCCCCCGCCCCCCCATTTCACTGTGCTCTACGCCAATCACTGCCGTGCCAGCGTTCTTCCCGCTCTCATTTACTCTGACTGCCTCCCACGTGTCAGTCAGGCTAAAGGGCGCTGCCTGCTCAGGGACATACTCATTTATATTCACATACAGTATATTCAAATATCATGGGATTCAACAGCAAGTCACTCTCGTATTTGGGCTTTTGGTATATTTGGTATGAATCCTGCCTCCTTTTTTTGGTCCTCTCAGGTTTATTCTCTTCTCATCTGTCGTGAATGTGTGTTCTCCAGATTCTGCAGCGGTCCATTAAGCTTCTGTTTGAGACTCGGGACATCAGCCAGGTGAAGCAGTTTGTGCAGCATCAGTGCGTGAAGGTTCTGGACAGCCGGGCCAGCATGCAGGACCTGACCTTTGCCAAAGAGTACCGGGGCAGCACATCGTACCGGCCCGGGGCCTGCGTGCCTGCCCTGGAGCTCACCAGGTGTGTGTGTGTACGTGCTCCTGTGTGTGTTTTGAAAGCAACGTTTCAGTGGCCATTTGCAGAAAAGCCACATGCAGACAAACGTCACACTAGAAGACGTGTGTGTGTGTGTGTGTGTGTGTGTGTGTGTGTGTGTGTGTGTGTAGAGCTTGCTGAAAGCTACAGTTGCAGTAGTCAGTGGGAATCCAATTATTGCCTCCCCACAGTGCTCATTGTCTGGCTGCACCACCCTATATGTACAGTACCTGGGTCTGTTGCTAGGCAACCCAGCTCTTAATGGGTGAAAAAATCTGATTTCAGAGGCATGGGTAAAAGGAAAACATTCAGCCTCCTTCATGAGCACTCGTTGGTTTATCTCTTATATTTATCAGGTTGATTCTCAGTGTTGCTGACTTTATCGTGATTGATTTAGTACGATATTTAACAGCATAACAGCGCAAACAGAAAACTCTTGAGCCCAACAGTTATGTCAAGTTTGTTCTCTTTTCGTTTGCGTCAGGCGTATGATGGCGTTCGACCGTCGCCTGGAGCCACGTGTGGGCGAGCGGGTGCCCTACGTGATCGTGTACGGGATGCCCGGCGTGCCCCTCATCCAGCTGGTGCGGCGGCCCATGGAGGTGCTGCAGGACCCCAGCCTCCGCATCAACGCCACCTACTACATCACCAAGCAGATCCTGCCGCCGCTGGCCCGCATGTTCCAGCTGATCGGAGTGGATGTGTTCAGCTGGTACCAAGAGCTCCCCAGGGTGAGACGCACACCCGTTTGTATTTCATGTTTTCAGAAAATGAGCAGTGTGATTTTTACCTGCAGTGTAGTGGCAATGCAAATGAGTGATGGTGATAATGAGTCATCTATATATGGAAAAAAAGGATCAAAAGACACACAGAAAAACCTAAATGGGCTTGAGTTTGGAAAATGAATTACCGTGTATGTTTGACTGATCAGCTTACTGGTTGATCATTGTATTGGTCTGTTGCTTCCCCTCCTGTCAAAATAAATTCAGTGTGGTTAGAGGCGCGAGAACAAAGGATGAAGGGAAAATCTCTCTGCGCTTCCTGCTGAGGATGGGATGAGACTAAAGTCAGGTTCCACTCTGGCCGAGCACACACGCCATCTGCTGGTGGAGCTGAGCGCAGAGCTGATCAAATTCTGAATGACCAATGATAGAATAAGGGCTGGGTTCAAATAATTGATTATCCAATTAAAACCTATATATGTTTGAGTGATCTGACATTGATTGATAAAATCCGAAATCCGATCTTTTAAGATGTGCCTTTTCACCATGGCTGTAGAGGGGCATCACATGACACACAACACAGGGCCTTCAAGCAGGGGAGCAAGCAGAGTCTGTGTTCCGGACGAAGTTAAAAGGGAAAACACAAGACTTTTACCCAGGAAATGGGTGCTCGTGTCCCGGGAGTAGTTGTAATGACAGTCACCTCACGGTGCCCTGTACCCGGCTCGTCACCTTTTCTCGGCTACATTTAACTGTAAAGACCAGAGGTACTGTCAGTTTGTCAGAGAGAGAGCTTTTTTCATTGTTTACAATGGTGTGGTTGTTTTCCACTCTTCTACTCACTGGCTGTAGTTGACAATGACTCATGTTAGTCCTGTTAGGAAAAAGCGTTTTAAACAACCTTTTGGGGAGTCAATTCTTAATGTAAACATTAACCTGGTGCGTTCTGGAAACGAGCATGTTGCGTCATTTTCGTGAATACTCTTCATATCGCCGCCTTCAGATCCAGAAGGCGTCCTGCTCCTCGGCAGTGGGCGGAGAGGAAGTGGGGAGGAAGGGAACCATTTCCCAGTACTTCACCACGCTCCACTGCCCCGTGTGTGACGAGCTGACCCAGCTGGGCGTGTGCTCGCAGTGCCGCGCCGAGCCCCAGCGAGTTGCCGTGACGCTCTACCAGGACATGAGACAGTGGGAGAGTCAGCAAGACCAGCTGCTGAAGGTGAGAGACAGGCAGGGGAGATGATCAGATCCAGCACTCAGCTTTTCTACAGTGTAAAGCAAGAAAATGGTAAATGTAGCCTTGCCTCAAGAGTCTAATATTCGTGTGCGTGTATGTGTGCGCGCATCTGTCTGTCTGTGTGTCCAGATCTGTAGGAACTGTAGCGGCTGTGCAGAGCGCCAGGTGTCCTGCGTGTCTCTGGACTGTCCCACCCTCTACAAGCTGTCCCGAGTCAACAGACAGCTCTCCAAGGCCCCCTACCTCCGACAGCTGCTGGAGCAGTTCTGATTGGCTCCTAAACCTCGGAGCTCCCCGCTGATTTGGTGCTAATCGCTGTCCCCCACCCCTCATCTCAGTGTTCGATTGTCCACTCAGTTGTAATAGTAATAAAAATGGTGCATTGATTGAGCCCTGCTGGGTTTTCATTCTGTCTTGTAACTGTTATTCGTTAAACAAGTGTTTCTCTGTGCAGACTGTCTGCTTTGAGCCTCCTGTGGGGAGTGCTGCCCCACCCCTTACCCCCCACCCAGGGCTCGTGTGTGTCTTCATGCTTGTTTGCTGCCATCACCATAAGCTGCTATGGGCTGAGTGAAGCTGATGTCTTTGGAGACACAGCGGAGGTCGGCCTGTCCTGGAACTGAGCGCAGTCTGATCAAGGATGACGTGTTGTATCTTGTACGCGCTGTAGCAGTTTAAAGTCTAATCTCAAGACAAACCACTAATTGACTTTTCTTCGTTTTTATATCGACTGCCGTCTTTTTGTAAAATAGTTCCTTGTATAGCTCCTTCTATAATCTCACTGTGCATTAGCATTAAAAGAACTACAGCTCGGCCATGAATGCAATCAAATCTGTTTTATGAATTCTGTTCAAGGATGCCATTTTTCATATTTCTTTTAAACTTGATTGTATTGATGTTCATTATCTACAGAGTGTGGGAACTGGAAACTATTTAAGTTTCTCTAAAAATCTGGGACTGTTGCAATACTGTATTTTGATAATTTATGTCATGAAGTCTATTGTTTCCCTGTGCATATGTGTGTGCAAAGAAGTCTGTTATCAAACCACGTTAAGATCCAATCTTCAAATTCTCCATACAGCCGTACACAGAATCTGTGTATTTGTATAAATGTAAAAAATAATAATGGTGTTTTTTCGTTTGTTTTTAATGGACATTGCTGTGGGTGGAGGTTTGAGATTGATATAATAAAAAGTCAACGTATTAAAATGCCTTCTGTCAATGATTCCATTTTAAAAGGAAATTCTAATGATTCACAGTGACGACACGTGATTAGAGATCCACAAGCCACAGTACCTGACAAAAACAAAGAAACCAACATCTCTTCTTTACAAAAGTGCATCAAAAACAACTGCTTTCATATCTTGCAATTATCATCTCACACACACACACGTCCTGCTGTTGATCACTGCAATAGTGCAAATTACTTTTACATTTTTAAAAACCTGTTTTTGGCAGCAGGGTGGGCTGATGAAGAGCGTGGGCGTCCCTGGTTCATCTCATCCACTTTGCTCATGTGTCCTCGAGCAAGCCACTGAATTCTACCAGCAGGGACCTGTTCTCTAGCTCACTCCGACCTTTGACCTCCCCGTGGAGGGGAGCAATGACGTAGCGTAGCAGTACAGTGCAAAATCTGATCCTTCATTGTCCAGGAGGAGTCTGCGTCACCGGGCACACGGTATGGATGGTTTATAAGCCGCACAGGTTTCGGTCAGCAGTTGGTGTTGCATTCACTGCACAGTAAATCATCAACTGTTCATGAACAACAAATGAGCACAGACAGGCAGAGACATGGCTCTTTTAGTGTTCAGTGAGAGAGCATCGGGGTGGTGGGGGGGGGGTGGTTTCAGTCCCTCTTCTCTCTGTCCAGAGAGAGCAGTAGTTTGCGTCTGGGGGAGTCCGAGAACGAGGCTCCGCCTGCAGGCTCCGTCGCCTGGCTGTTGGAGGCAGCGGAGCTCACTGTTGGACCAGTGACGTCAGGAGGAGTGGAAGCCTTGCTGGGTGAACTGACGAGGCTGGTCGTGTCATCCATTTCAATGACCTCAAAGTCTGCATCGTTCCACTGATCAGCATCGTGGTCCTGATCCTCCTCCTCCTCCTCCTCCTCCTCCTCCTCTTCATTGGCGCCTGAATCCAGCAGCGCTTGGCGGTATTCGCTATCGTCCGAGTTCGGCCGGCCCCTGACGCGGGGCTTCCTGGTCTGGCCGCTGGGGGCCGAGGCTAGCTTGTACATGACCGGGAAGAGGATGGAGGTGAAGGTGGCGGTGGCGAGCGACAGGTACATGAGCAAGGGCTGGTCGGGGAACTTCCCCAGCAGGAAGCCTACAAGAGCGGGAAGCACCATCTCCCCCAGCGCTGCCCCCACCACGAAAGCTGCCGCCGTGTGGGCGGTCACTGTGGTGTACTGCTCCAGCCAGGAGATGCCGCTGGGGAAGGTGGTGGCCATGGAGGCACCGTACAGACCCGTGCAAACCCAGAGGGCCACGGTCTCCCTGCTGAAGAGGCAGAGCAGCAGAGAGGACACGGTGGAGCCCACCAGGCTGAGCAGGATCATGGTGCCCGGGTACATGCAGGCCGCAAAGAAGATGGCCAGCCCCCTGCAGGCAGCAAACGCCCCCCAGAACAACGAGTTGAGCCCTGCAGCCTCGGCCTGGGGCATGTGGGCGTAGTCCTTGGCGAAGGTGAAGATGAAGGAGCCGTACGCGACCTCAGCACCCACGTAAGCGAAGAAGAAAAAGAAGAGCAGGACAACGAGAGCCACGTGATGTCTGGCCACCGGGGGCTTTCCTGAGGACGCGCGGGCCTTGTCGCGTGACGCCCTGCTGCGACAGTAGAGGACGAGGAAGAGGAGGGAGACGAGAAAGACGAAAGAGCCGATCACGATGTAGGCCCACATGGATTTGAGGGTGGTGCTCCTGCTGTGGACGTAGCGGAGGGCTGTGTGAAGGTCAGGGGCTTTGGCGATTGGTTCCGTGGTGACGGGAGGTGTCGAGCTGGTCGCTATGAAAGCTGCGCTGCTGCTGCTGTTGCCATCGGGCCCAAACAGCAGCTTGGCGATGATCGGAGACACAAAGGCCCCGGCTGCGAAGCTGAAGTGCAGAGCCTGCATGTGAGGGCCCGCCTGCTCGCCCCATGTGTTCAGAATGAGGACATTACCACCTGAAAAACAACGACAACACAATAAACCCTCATTAACACGTACCACGGTGGCCCTGTGTGAGCCATGATGCCCTGCAGTAGTCACATCAGAGCTGGGCCATATGGAGAAAATCAAATAGCACGATCGATACTGCGACAATATTGTAGGGTTGGCTATGTACTTTCACAAAATATTTACACAATGAGATTTTTTATCAATAATCATCAGTAATGTGGGTAAAGGCAAATAATAGAACAGTTACAACAGTCTGGTAAGTTCAGAAAATGACATCACTTTACTGTATTGTCGATTAATCTGTTGATTATTTTTTTGATGAGTAGATTAGATGTCTGGTGTCTAAAATGTCAGAAAGTTGTGAAAAATGTGGATCAGTGTGTCCCAAAGATGTCGTCCTCAAAATGTCTTTTGTCTTGTCCACAACTCAAAGATATTCAGTTTACTGTCAGTGAGGAGACTACTTTTATGTTACTGTTTCTGTACTACAATAGTACTGTTACCACACTGCACGTAGCTGTACATATCTGTCTATATGGTTCACACTAAATAGCCATATTTTACTCTGTTTTTCTTAAAATAATACCCTGCATATATCTATATCATTTTTTACTACTATTATGTTCCTGCTGCTACAGCGCACATATCTATACATGTTGTTCATACATTATTCATATTACATAGCCATATTTATTCTGCTCTTATAAGGTAACTGCTAATACACTGCACATATTTATATTACTTTAAAGCACCTTCTGTTAACCAACTGTATACTACTGTCTACACTGCACTATATTTCTTGTCTGTCTAGACTTTGTATATCACATTGCACTTTTCTGCTCTTTTTTTCTGGTTGGACGCAAACTGCATTTCGTTGTCTTTGTACTTGTACTCTGCACAATGACAATAAAGTTGACTCTTCTCTAATCTAAGAAACTATTCACATGTAACCCTTGTGTTGACTTCGGGTCACATTGGCCCGTTTTAAATTTTTGTTTTATATCAGAAAATATTGGACGTAGAAATAAGCGCTGAAAATGTGTAGAAGAAACATTGAAAAATTTAAAACGTTGGAAAAAGCAAAAAATTGTGAAAAAAGGCGTCACAAATGTCAGAAAAAGAAAAGTGTTTTTTTCAAGGTTGAAACGAAGACAACACAAGGGTTAAGAAGCTGAAATCAGAGGATTTTTACTATTTTTCATAAGAAATGACTCAAACTGGTTGATGGATTATCAAAATAGTTGCAATTAATTTAATAGTTGACAACTAAATTGATTAATTGATTCATCTTTGTAGTTCTAAAACCCAGTCACCAGCAGACACAGTTAGAGACCAGCGGGTGAACATAGTGGAGCATTTAGCAGCTAAACAGACACATCTTTCCCTCAGCAGTTGGTGGAGACTGATCAACAGAATACTGGACTAACAGCCATCAGACCAAACACCACTCCAACTGAATGTTGCTCTGTGTCTGCTGGATGTGTAAACACATTCGCCACAACTTTATATGTTACGGTAATTTGAAGCCCCTCTTGCAAATGTGTGACGCAGCCAGTAAATCTTGCCTGTGATTGGACGGTCATATCTCCCTGTACCGACCAGCTCACCACATATGAGTGCAATGCTCCTGTGTCTGCTTTTAGGAACCGTCAGCTACAGCTGCAACGTTCTGCCCCCGCTGCTGTACTGCGCACGTCTGGGGACACAAACTCACAGAGGTTCCTCGATTTATAGATAGATTTACATGTGTGCCTTTCGTCCTATGATTAATCAATGAGCCTACTACTGTTAATTTGCTTCTGGATACTTAATAACAGCAATAATATGTAACATCAATTACAACTGTTACAGTGACTTCACACTTTCCATCTGAAGGAGTGAATGAAGTAATAATGCAGTAGTTCGAGGGCCCTGTGACTGATCATTACATCCTACTATAGACCTTTTTACGCTGGAGACATCTTGACTTGTTATAGCAGGAAAATGATAACGATGGCTCAGTTCCATCAAGTGTCGATGTTCTGTCAGTCAATTCTGTAAAAAAAAAAAAAATACAAAAAAACTCTGAACAAAGCCTAGGATTGGGCACTGAAAATTGGAATTGGAATCGTTGCTTTATTGGAATCATTTGGAGGATTTGGTTTCAAATCCAATCATCGGTTCCAAATTTAACATGCGAAAGTTTTGGTTTCCTTAGCGACCAGGCGCTTGTTGTGTTGCAGCCTTGGAGCACAGTAAGCAGCGCTCTAGTCTGGCTTTATTTTACGTTGAAAAAGCCCGGTAAAACTGCAACCCACCATTGAATCAAAATAAAACGTTCCTCTTATCTGTGAAATAAGCACGTGACCCGTTCCAACCCTAACAAAGCCTCTCTTATCGGTTTTAATCGCTATCATGAACTTGTATCATAAATTGTCAGACTGTTTGAAGATTGGGTTGTGTGAAGCTACCTTGAACCAATCCTGCTTTCCTTTGGTGTCCCTTTCTTATTGTTCTACTCTCACGTCATCGAAGACAACGGAGCGATTGTTAGAAAATGTAGATATTCTTGTGGGTCTCATTAAACCTTAGGAACACTGAACTGAACCCTACTCAGGGTTTTTCCCCGCATAGAGAAAGTTACCATCAAGCCCTGTGAATATTAATTAAACAAACAGGACTTTGTGGTCAAGTGTAGTCGGCCCAGGTCCCGGATGGGACAGCCCCCTAACTGCATTGGATTTTAGATTTTGAATTGTTACCAGTAGGCTGTGTTTTCCTGGACATAAATAAAAGGTGTTTTCACCATAAATTGGTGCCTTATATATGTATGTAAATCTATCAGAACGCAGGAAATGAAGTCTTTGATGCTAAAACCCTACTGCTTTGTATCCCTTTCTTGTAGGGCTGGGCAATATGGAGAAAATCAAATATCACGATATTTTTGACCAAATACCTCGATATCGATACCGCAACGATATTGTAGTGTTGACTAATTGGTGCTTTCACAAAATATTTACACAATGAGATTTTTCATAAATAATCATCAGTAATGTGGGTATAATGACAGAAAGTGGGAAAAGGCAAATAATAGAACAGCTAGAACAGTCTGGTAAGTTCAGAAAAGTACATCACTTTACTGTAATGCAGCCTTTAAAACCAGGAAAAGACAACACTTATGCCATATTACGATATCCAAAATCTAAGATGATATCTAGTCTCATATCACGATATCGATATAATATCGATATATTGCCCAGCTCTACTTTCATGGTCACTTTCTTGTTCTCCGAGCGCTCATAACTGCTCTCAGAATCGACTCAGGTCAAGCCAGACCAGTAGATGATAGAGGATACAACCACAGAACAATCGTGACAGTCCCAGTAAGCCATGACAGTGAGCGAGTTGTCAGCATGTTACCAGTTACACCTGGTTTTCCTGCTCGGACAAGTCAAAATGTCTGTTAAAAAAAAAAAAATCATAGCGTTTAAGATGTCCTGCCCTAACCAATTCAGAATGCATCAATTAAACAAGTGTGTCCAAAGACCAAAGTAATTCTTGTGAGGATGTACTGAGTGTGTAGGATCTTAATTATTAATACCTGCTGGTGTGCATGTGTAAATCTTTTCATATTTAATTTCCATTGTCGATTAATCTGCCGATTATTTTCTCGATTAATCGTTTGGTCGATAAAATACTGAAAAATGTCCGTCCCATTTTCTTTAGGTCCATGGTGATGTCTTTAAATGTCTTGTTTTATCCAAAAGCCAAACATATTCAGTTTAACATGAAATAAACTCCGGAAAAAAAGATCAGGAAATATCCATATTTGAAAGGCTGAAAACTACATTTCTTTCTGCAATTCTTTGCATAAAAATTTATTTTTAACGATTAATCCATTTACCAAATACATGGCGAATATTTTTCTGTCGATTGACTAATCGTTGCAGCTGTGGCATTAAATAGTCTAATACTGTACCACTACTTATATTGTACGTTTTTCCTCCAGGTAAGCGAGCCTCGTACTATTTGCTCATATATGTATTGTATTTATATGACTTGTTGTCTTACCTGTGTCCAGAATGCCCATAGACATCCCAATGAGGGACATGAACCCAGTGAGGAGCAGAGCCTGCTTACAGAAAGGGATAGCACACATTCCGAATGATGTGACCAGCATAGAAACCCCTGGAAGACAAGAAAAGCAGAGAGAAAAGTAGAACATAAAGAGTCAGAATGGAAACATAGTAGAGAAGCAGACCACACACCCACACCCACACACACACACACACACACACACACACACACACACACACACACACACACACACACACACACACACACACGTTACAATTGAGTAGGGGTGTTAATCACACGTTTTATTGCGAGACGATATTATATCGCTACTTTGGACAACAATACAATAGTTAGTGATATCACAAAGGCTGCCACGATACGTCGTCGAATTGATTTAATTCAGCAGCCTGCGACCAAAATGAGACGACACAAAAGCCCATTTTATTTATTTATTTATATATATATATATATATATATATATATATATACACAAAAAGCAACTAAATTATGAGTTGACAATTTCTTTACTGAGCTCTTACAGACATTTAAATAAAAAAACAAACTTTTTTTCTTTAATAAAAAGAATATAAAGTGGGAATTTCAAAATAAAAGGTGTATCTTAAAGATCAATGATATTAGATCCCTGAGGATTGAATGGATAGATCGATCCAGATCGATGTATCGTTAGCCCTACAATAACAGATGTTCTGGGATACGCAATACCTAAGGAATGTAAAGCCATGTACCTCGGGAATATAAAAGATTGTGACATGGGAAATTATAGATATTTAGCCAAGATAATATTGATCGCAAGCAAGAAAGCTATTACAAGAAACTGGCACAAGACTGAACTCCCTAATGTAAAACAATGGTTAGAAATTATGGAAGAGATTCACACAATGAAAAGGTGACTTAAGAGGCCAAAGCCGCCTACGCATGATAGGCGGCAAAACCGCTTTGCGCTGGCCGTTCCATTGATTTTCCTGTAGCTAGAGAGAAAGAGAGAGAGAGAGAGTGTGAGTGAGTGAGAGGTGCTGCTAACGTTGCATAAAACAAAGTGAGTTCCCTGTATAAGGAGCATCTGGTCATATCTTATAACTCGCTGTGCTCCAACTCCATTTTTTCTTGTTGTTATGGAAACGGCAGGTCTGGCTACTCCGCTTGTCATTCGTCGGCTGTCAAAAAAAGGCGCTTGACGTAGGGCGTTTTTTATTTATTTTATTTTTTTTATAGAAAAGTTCAACTTTTTTCAAACTTCAAAAAGACGCTCTGAGCTGCAGAAAAAGAGTCTGCTGTGGCATTTAAAAAAGCCCTCAGGACTTTTTTGAAAACACGGTTTACTCCGTAGGATTATAATGTAAAACAGACGCTGGCAGCTTCAGAAAGACACCAAGCATGAACATAGCCTAAAACTACATTTGAACGTTCACACGTTCCACCAAAACAAGTTCCTTCCAGAGGCTATTTTGCAGCGACAACGTGGCTCCGTTCGGTGCTTAGCACCGCCCAAGATGATTGTGATTGGTTTAAAGAAATGCTCTGGTTTGAGCATACTTCTCTCCCATCCCATACGGTATGTGTGGATGAAGGGTTACCTAACAGGAGGTGGGGGTTCATGAAGTCAAAGAGGATGCCTGCCAAGAGGGACCCGCCAATGTAGCCCGAAGAGCGGCCGACGAAGATGTAAGAAATGTTGCTGATGTTCTTCTTCACGTTCACAGCCAGGTCCTCGAATGTGGGGCCCAGAACAGAGATACACATCCCCTAAGAAAATAAAAGAGAGGAACAGTTACAACGACGGAGTAAAGTTACTGGTTGACCCGTCTTCTCCACGTTAAAAGAAATATCTACCCTATCTATATAATTGATTTCATCTTAAAGCAACACTAAATAACTTTTACGCTTCGGTCCCCCTACAGGTTGGAAGCAGAATTGTCTATTACCGCTACCATTACCATTATTCTTATGTCTCATTCGAGCTACAGATCTCCGCTACCCAATCTGGCAAACTTGCACCAAAATAACGTACCTTAAAATAATGTTTCCAAAATTGTTTCAGTGGCTCATCAACTCTTAACAGGGTGAACGGCACTTCTGCATTTGCTTTGCGGCTCTCTATCGGCTATAACCACACTATGCAAGTTTGCCGAATCAGGTAGTGGATCTGTAGTTCGAATGAGATATAATGGGACATTACGACAACGGTAATGGACAATTCCGCATCCAACCTGTAGGGGGACCAAAGCGGAAAAGTTCTTTAGTGTTGCTTTAAATGCATAATGCAAAATGTATTGGCTTGCATTTCATTCTAGTGTATTAACATATCTGCCTCTTGATTAATGGGTTTCTCCTTGTACTGTATAATCATTGACTGGACTGACAATGAAATCTGACTTTTACTATTAATGTTTTATACTGCTGAGAAAGTCTATTTGACTCCATCGTAACTATGTTTGATTACTTATGCAGAAGAAAAGGTACAGAGGCAGTGTTCTGATTCAATGGTAATGTGTTTTAAACTGTTTCTTTAACAACCATGCCCTTGTTTCTCAAGTATGGGCCAGCTCCTTTATCTCATAACTAAATGAAGAGAAACAAATAGCAAAGCCTGTGTGTGTGTGTGTGTGTGTGTGTGTGTGTGTGTGTGTGTGTGTGTGTGTGTGTGTGTGTGTGTGTGTTTTACCGCTCCCTGTGTAAGCAGAGGAAGAAACGTTCCAGAATAAGCAGATACTTTACGTGTGCTGATGGAGTTCAGTGATCTGATGCATGGCTGAAGAGCAAGTTTTGCAACTATGTAAATCCTGTCTGTGCAGGATACTTCAGCATTCACTTTAACATCTAACATTACAACTGGCCTATTGTTGAGTGATCGCCTGACTCTCAGGGAGTAGTAAACCCAGCTTTATTTATTTATAAAGATATCAATGACTGTCTTTTTTTAATGTGCCTTTGTCTACTAGTGAAAGGATGGATGTAGGCCTGTAACAATTATGACATATTTGTCTAATCGCAATATTTTTAAAGTATAAACCCTAACCCATAATGTTTAAATAATGTTTTATGATAATAAAGAGGCATGGTTGACTTCATAGGTTGTGTTATTACGTTATCTGGGTCACATGCCAGTGATATCCTAATCAAACTATGTATCCTGGGATTCATTCAAAACTGTTATTTGTTTGAAAAATAAATAATTACATTTAAAATGTATAATTTAATTGTACAGCAAAATGTGTAATTGTTACAGCTCTAGATGGATGCCCATAATAATGTTGCCCATGATACATGTAGTAAATAACTCTTACCTCAGATTACAATCATGTCCTACACCACACACAAAACTGAATGTTTGCAGACACTTTTTATCAGCATGCTAAACTCATATACTGGGCTATGAACTCATTTTGTAAACAGCTTCTGCTACAGGTATCCTAACATAACATTAGAATGACGTTGGTTGTTTTTTGTAACGTTAGTAAATGAAGAGAAGGCCTGAGGAAACTCACTGATACGTGTTTCTACATCATAAGCACACAGGTTTTAGCTAAATGTACCAAGCCCAGGAAAGATGCACAGAGGGCGAGGGTGACCATCCAGCGGCCGCACGCTCCATGTCCGCCGACCACTTCCACTCGGTCGCGGTCGTCGCATCCTGGTGTCGTCGCTCTCTTGACCGCCTTTAGCGCACTCTTCAGCCCTCTCCTGGTGTCCTTCCTTTTGTCGAACAGGGTGTCCTCCTGGTCGTCGTTGTCGTCCTCCATGCTGAAACGAACGTGCTTCTTTTTAACGGCGGCTTCTCGTGCGGCGGACGAAGACATACTAGCTACTTGTCGGTTCTTATTACGACTGCTGACGCTGATGTTGTGCTGTCAAAGCGTCATTAGCGTGCGGGTAAAAAAAAGAACTGCTAACGGCCTGACTGCTTCCTGTTTGTATGTTTCTCGGGGCTAAGAAGTCGTTGAAATTAAGTCAGTCATCTTTAAACCAGCTGGACCGACGGTTCAGAGAACGACAGGCAGGCAGCCGCGGCGGAATCCCTCCATATGTCAGCGAATGTATGTAGCTAGCTAGCCTACTGTACGGATTGGCTGCTGGATGTCTGCGAAGATCGTCTAATGACACAGAGGCTCACTCTGTGACGCACCATCCAAATGACGGAAAGAATCAGAATCAGAAAGAAATGTATTGCCATGTAAGTAGCACTTGGTCAGTTCACTTTCGGTGTGAACTGACAATAAAGTTGTATCATATCATATTGTACCGTGTCGTATCGCATGGTATGGTATTGTATTGTGTCCTATCGCATTGTATTGTATCATGTCGTATTGTATTCTATCTTATTGTACTGTATCGTATTGTATTGTATCGTGTCGTATTGTATTCTATTGTCTTGTATTGTATTGTATTGTATCGTATTGTATCATATTGTCTTATATTGTATTGTATCCTTTTGTATTGTATAGTATTGTATTGCGTTGTATCGTATGCCGATTGTTGGCATTTTTTTACATAATCGGCATCGGCCAATATCCCAGTACATCAAGCCGATTAATAGTCAGGCGCATCTGCGGGCAGTCTAGTGTTAAAAACATGAATAGGCGACATTTTTTACAGCGCACTGTCATGTGCACCCATAGACTGTATATAAGAAGTGTGCACCCAGGCCAGCTGCCTCCTTATACAGTCTATGGCTGCCTCCAGCCCCTCTCCACGTTAAGTCTTGCGCAGTGCACACAGTCATTTCAGCTCAGACGCTACCATTAGTAGGCTAATAGCATACTGCTGGTGTTCTTGCCTTGGGCTTAACTGTACTAATAAAACCGTACAAAACACCGCGGCCACACCGCTGTGGAAGCTCCCCCAATGTCATTTATCAGAGTCTGGTTGTTAGCCCTGTCCGTGGCAGTCTCATCCACTCCTATAACGGAGCTAATCGCTGCTAACAGAGCCTTCAGTTCTCCGTGCCTGTATCTATTAAAGGGATACTTCACCGATTTAGCATTAAGCTTTGTATCAGTAGAAACACGGTAGTATTTTTGAATGTGCTTCCCTCCCTCATGTCCCCCTGAGAGGGGAGATCTCTGGTCTCATGTCCCCCTGAGAGGGGAGATCTCTGGTCTCATGTCCCCCTGAGAGGGGAGATCTCTGTATTGTGGGTCTGCAAAAAAATCTTCCGTTGACGTAAAATGACGATTTTTGCGTCATCGGAAGATTTTTGCCCAGAGGCAAAGGACTACAGCCAGTACTAAGAGCTACTTCCGCATAGCCCATAGGGGGTTGGACTCCGGCATTCTCCAAAATTTCACGAACCAAAACACCCAAACTATCAGCCATCTTGAATCCTCGCATAGCTTAGTGGCTTCTCAGCATCAAAACTTTAGATAGATAGGTAGGTAGGTAGATAGGTAGGTAGATAGATAGATAGATAGATAGGTAGATAGATAGATAGATAGATAGATAGATGTATTCATCCCGAAGGAAATTTTAGAACAACAATTATATGCATTCAAACTACTACCGGGATACATTGGTACAGATCGGAGAATATGCAGGACACTTTATTACAGATGGAATACTCGACACAGCTTTGCCCGCCTGCCATGGAGACCAGCGGTGCTGATCGAGGCCTCTGGCCGGTGAAGGGACATCATCAGCGCGGGACGTTGAACGCTAGTCGGCCACCTGTTCCATCAATCCTGCTTGCAAGTGTCCGCTCATTAGACAACAAACTGGACTACATCCAACTTCAATGAAACTCCCAACGCAAGTTCAGAGACTGTTGTGTTTTTGTTGTTGTGGAAACAATTGCTGTATCGGACTATCCAGCTACGGACTATCCAGCTCCCGGTCTAGCTACTCTACTAGCTCTGTCACCGGGTAAGACTAGCTAGTGGAGGTGAGCTGTGTTAACACGGACTGCCTGGTGCAGAAATGGGGGTGCTTGTATCCAACTAACTGCTAACTGCTGGTGGAGTTTGGTCGGTATTTAACAGTTACATTCTACATTACACGCAAATTTGTATACTCGGTGACACAGTCTACCAAGCGCTAATGCTAGTAGCTAGCTATGTGTTAGCTGAACTTTACGGAGCATATCATGTGTGTCCATTGGAGGGACAGTCGCAGCTAACGAAACCCCAACTGCTCACAAAAAGTTATTAACTTGAAATCGAACACCATTGTTAGCTTTATAAGACATTGGGGTATATGTCATGTAAGTGGTGTGACTAAATTCAAACATACGATTTACGAGTTATGACAATGACAATAAAACAGTTGAATTGAGTTGACCGTCTCACTATCTGTCTGTCTGTCTGTAATAGGTAGGCGTGGCTTGGGAGTGGACTCAGAGCAGCGAAGCAAGTGCCTTCTGGGATTTGGTGTCTTTCATCCACATGAGCCAAAAACACATTTTCTGTTTTTTCTCGGCCTAGAAGGCACCAATTTCAATTTTTTTTTCACATTTATACTACATAAGTGACCCAATTTAAAGATATATTCAGCTTTCCAGCGGTGAAATATCCCTTTAACTGCATCTATGGACTTGAGTACGAATAAAACCCTTCATTTTATTAAACTGGCTGGACGAGTTTTAAATTACAACTAAGAGTTGTTTGAATGACAGAAATCTGCTCAGATAAGATCCTAATGAGTGCAACAGGACATGTAACAGTAGGATCCCCAAAACACAGATAACATTGATCTAACAAACAAGGTGAACAAGTATTGACTTTAGACAGCTCTAGTCTTATGTGATTCAACAGGAGTTAGGAGGAAATAGTGTTGAGATTAATAACATGTCACTTTCTGTGAAGCTTGCAGATTTGTATTCTCAGAAGTTTAATAAATGCTGCTAAACTAAACTTTATTTTTTCATTGAAAAGTTTATTTGACAAAGTAAATTTTCTCCTTACCGGTTTCATTTATTTAATATATTTTTCATACATTATTTATACAATATAGCCTACAGTATGTTTTTATATTATAGCCTACATTTTTAATTGAAGTATATACGTGTAGATTGGTGAAGTGTTCAATAAATGTTTTTGTTGAGAAATTCTGTGTATATTAGTGTTACATTTTATCTTTCAAATAGAGGTTTAAAAACAAGCACATATTGGCCAAAATAAATCGGCAGCATTTATCAGCCGTCGGCTGACCATGATTTCTAAAGATCGGCATCGGCCAGAGAAAAACCCATATCGGTCGAGTCTACTACTAACGGTAGCGTCTGAGCTGAAGTGACTGTGCGCACTGCGCTAGACTTCACGAGGGGAGGGGCTGGAGGCAGCTGGTCTGGGTGCGCTGTAAAAAATGTCTCCTATTCATGTTTTTAACACTAGGCGGCCCAAAGATGCGCCTGCCTATTAATCGGCTTGATAGACTGGGATATTGGCCGATGCCGATTATGTAATAAAATGCAAAAAATCGGCCGTATAATCAGTCAACCTCTAATTATATCGTATTGTATCATATTCTCTTGTATTGTATTGTATCATATTGTATTGTATCATATTGTATCGTATCATATTGTATTGTATCATATCATATTGTAATGTATTGTATCGTATCATATCGTATCATATTGTATTGTATCATATCGTATCATATTGTATTGTATCGTATCGTATCATATTGTATTGTATCGTATCGTATTGTATCGTATCATATTGTATTGTATCATATTGTATTGTATCGTATCGTATTGTATAGTATTGTATCTTATCGTATTGTATCGTATCATATTGTAATGTATCATATTGTACTGTATCGTATCATATCGTATCATATTGTATTGTATCGTATTGTATCTCCACTTGCACCAGCCACATTACACTGTTGAAGCTATTTTTTCTCAATTCCAGTCTATCCTCTAATTTGTCAATTGGCACCCAGATGCTTTGATTTGGTGTAGCAACATGTAAATGTTTTAATCTGACAGCCAGTATGATTAAAAAAATAATAATTAAAAAAACCTTCATATTTTTGTGCAAATAGGTAGCCTACTGTTACTTTGGTCACATGTATTAATATATAAAGTAACTGTGAAATAACTTGTCTTAATTAATGAATTGTTAATGAACTAAAATGGGTGGTTTTGCAGATATTGGTGGATTTGGCCACAGTGTTTACAGTTTAAATTTAGGAGGCTAACATGAGTGTTTTTTCCTCACAGACAGTGCATCTCAGATAAGAAGTGCTCAGGTGCTTAACTTAAGTAGAAGTAGAAATACCACAGTCTAAAAAATATGTATATACAAAATGTTACTTACGTAGAGTACAGAAGTATTATCAGCAAAATACCTGAAGTATCAAAATGACTCATGGAGAATGGCTCCTTTCAAAGTGTTAGGTTAGTAGGCTATAGAATATTATGTTACTACGATTATATTTTTGTCACAAACAAATACATGTAACAGTATTTAAGTGTAGTATGTCCATGTGGAGCCAATTTAAGATTCTTTGTATAACTGCTACCAGGTAGATTAGTAGTACTGCATCATAAGCATATATATGATTTTTCTAATGCAAAAAGTCACTATAAAATAGAATATCTTTATTGTCGGTGTACAACGAGATTAAGATTGCGTATCAGTTCTCCAAGACAAGGTAATAACAAGGTAAATGTGCAAAAAAGGTAAAATAGCAAGTGACTGTGATGTTAAACATAAACAATTTCAATCAGTTTTAGATTAAAATAGTGAAAATAAGCCTACTGTATGTAACTTAGTACATTTACTTAAAGGTGCAGTAAGTGATTCTGTGCAAAGATGGTTGATATTTGAACTCAACTGCCAAACAAATACAATAATAATAATAATAATTTATACTTAATCAATCAATCAATCACTCTGTTGTTATTATTATACACATTACACACATGCCTGAATTTCACACACATGCTCAGTACCTCTACATGCATTAATGGAGAGATGTCAGAGTGAGGGAGCTGCCCATGGAAAGGCACCCCGAGCAGTTTGGGGTTCGGTGCCTTGCTCGAGAGCACCTTGGCAGTGCCCAGGAGGTGAACTGGCACCTCTCCAGCTACCAGTCCACCACCATACTTTGGTCTGTATGGGGACTTGAGTCTTTTCTTTTCATGCCACTTTCTACTTCTACTCCGCTACATTTCAGAGAGAAATATTGAACTTTTTACTCCACTACATTCATCTGACAGCTTTAGTTACTAGTTATTTGACAAATTAAGCTTTTTGCACACAAAACACATGTAGTTAATAAAATACAATGTTTTATTATAAATTAAACTAACCAACAATATAACGGCCCACAAGTCCAGCTGAAATGATTAGATGATTAAACAGTTGATTGACAGAACTGTTTGGATTGTTTCCAGTTTCTAAAATGGGAGGATTTTTCTACATTGAGTACTTCTACTTTTAATACTTTAAGTACATTTTCCTGATGATACTTACATACTTTTACTTAAACCTACATTGTGTACTTTTTTGAGTTGATTCTTAGCAAAACCCCCTTTGTTATTTCACAAATATGTGCTCATTCATGTGTAATTACTTCCACCAACTAATCAAAGTATTCTCGTACGTGTAGAATGTGCCATTCAGAATCATTCAGAATACATACGAGCAAGTCGCTCGAATGACGGCTGCCATGTAGCACCAGAACTAAACAGGGGGAAGCAGCGTTTAGTTTTTACGCTCCATATAGCTTCCAGAAAGCTGCAGGTCAGCCGCGACTCTCAGCTCTTTTAAATTAAGGCTGAAGACCTTTCTTTTTGATATTGCCTGTTCTTAATTTTTATATTGAACTGTTCATTTTATTCTTGTATTTTATTTCATATTAATTTTATACTGAACTGTGAATTTTATTCTTGTATTTTATCTTGTATTATATTTGTATTCATCAATATTTCACTTTATTTTTTTATTTCCTATCTTGCTCTTTGCTTTTTAATGTTTAATGTTTTATGTAAAGCACTTTGAGTTGCCCTGTGCTGAAATGTGTTATATAAATAAAGTTGCCTTGCCTTGCCTTATTCTGCCTCTGATTGGCTTACCCTGGTAGTCTTACCCTAACCAATCCCCACTCCCCATGCCTAAACCTAACTTACTTCGACCGTTCTAGCAGATCAAATGTAGGAAATGGCGGCCTCTAGTGTTAGGAGAGCACTATGCTGCAGAAGTGTCAGAACCATTATTCAGAAAATAAGGCAGGGGCCCCCAGAGATGTTATGTGTTAATCTCCTTGAAACTATATCTATCCTCATTTACATACAATGTAACATTTGAGCGATTTTTGTCTTTTTGGTAAACAAAACAAAAAGTTTATGTCAGCATGAATGATGTTGAACAAATACTTTCAATATATTAGTACCTTTTAATATCTAGCGCTTATAAGCAAAGGTGTACAATTACATGCCTGCTATTCATAGAATTAAGTACAAAAATACTCCATCATAAGTACTGCATTCAGGATTTTACTTAAGTACTTTACTTCCCACATTGTTTTTATTCCACTCATGGAAACAGACACATTTTATAATCCAACCATCAGTTATTTGCTATATTATATTACATATCCATGATGGGAAAGGACCTTTTACAGAGAAAAGAGACCAAGAAACAAAAATAAAAAACAAAAATAAAAATAACTCACTATGGAGAAGGACCCCTGTCAGTGCTACATTATATGGGATTATTATTATTATTATTATTATTATTATTATTATCATTGGATTATTGGTAGTGATGCATTAGTGCAATGTATTTATACATATTAGAAATAAACATAAATCTGTGCTAACAATAGCTGTCAGATATGCGTAGTGGAATAAAAGGTATTTACTGGTTTATAGTGAGGAAGTAGGCTAGCATGAAAGGGAATTACTCTAAGTATTTATATTTCTGTCTTTAACTTAGTGGATATCAAAAATCTAAACATCATATTTTATTTTAATATTTTTATTTATAATGATTTGGCAGATAATTCAATAACTTCTAACATGGGCATTGGATGAAATGGTCAAGATACTGTACACTGCTGCTGCTCTATATGAGAAGTGCCCTGAGATCGCTTCTGTTGTGGTCTATATCCACGACGTTCCACTTCCGGGATTGCTCCGGTGCCGCCGGAAAATCCGCCGGATGTCCCTCTTTCGGCTGGATGTTCGTCACCTTCCTCTTCCTCTGTGTTGGTGTTCTAAACTCCGGTGGATTTCTGAGGACTATGGTTAACTGCTCCTCAGATCTCTGCAGGGTAAATCCAGACAGCTAGCTAGAATATCTGTTAGAGCTGAAGATCTTTGCCCGAACGACGGGTTTGGTCTTAATTTCTATCATTTCACACGGGCTCGGGCTTGCGCTCCGGGTTGCGTGGTAAATGAGCGGTCAGGTGATGCGTTTCAATCAGCGTGAGAATGGATTCTGAGGAGGTGAAAGGGAGGCTGGCCTCTGGAGGACTTATTTTATTTCTTTGTTCCAACTTCCAAGTGGCCTATAGCCTACGTTAGTCATGAATACATGATGTTAAAAAATGATTAATTCTTGACAAAAGGCAAAAGATCTGTGTGTGTGCGCACATTTGAATAATGTCGGGCTGTAAACGGGTTCGGGCTTTTTTTGTTGCACGACTAAAACAACTTTTGAACGTACCAAAACAAGTTCCTTCCCGAGGCTATTTTGCAGAGGCACCGTTGCTCCGTGGACTAGCCGGACCTTCCTCTGCAGCGCTGTGTGACAATGCAAGACTACTTCTGTTGTGACGCTACAGTAATAAAGTTGAAATTGAAAACCTAGCTCTTGATGTAACGTAATGAACCATAATATCAAATATATTATTTTTGGTGGCATCCCTGTAGAGGCCCCCTTCAAGGAACCTTGGATATCCACATGTCGGCGGGGCATTCTTTACCTCCTGGGCCTCCTCACACATGGAGAATATGCATTCCCTGAGTTAAGTCCCCCCAGGCAGCACTTCCTTCCTTCAGAAGTACAGGCAGCCGCCACTCTATTAAAATCAGATAAAGCATGTGAATGGTACATAGCATGGGAAGGATGCCTCAGAGAGCCTGAACTCTGGGAACAAAAGTCTGTTAATCGCCCAAATGTGGGTGAAGACATCATAAAAAAAACAGTTCATTCGTAATGGACTGTAAGGAAGAGGCAGTTCAATGTGTCCCATGTTTGAAGTTGTAAAAGAGCTATTTATGTTCAACTATTATTTCTGGTAGGGATGCACCGAATCCAGATTTTTGGGGTTCGGCCAAATACCGAATCCACTGGTTGAGATTCTGTCGAATTCGAAACCGAATACCGAATCCTACTCCCATCCCATAAAGTTTTTAGCTGTGACTGTCCTTCCTGAAGTTTCTGCATTCTGGCTGCTGTCTGCAGATTCCTTCATGCACAACTCGTATTCTTTCGGATGTTTGATACCAGATGTTGTAACAGCGGTGATGTTGTGTATTGTTTAGGGTCCTCGCCACCACCAGACTAATCAGCATTGCAGATTGAACATGTAGCTGGACTTGAATGGCCTTCTTTTGACTGAAAGTACTGCCAAACAACACTTTTCTGCTCACGAGTTCCATTTTCATTCTCACAGCCTGCTGCATTGAATGGTCCACCTACATAAACACCTTCCTGTAATCAACGGCGCCGTCATTACGTCGACCAGCGTAGCGTGTAGTGCAAGCGTAGGGTTCGGTGGAAAAAAACCTTTGAACCCCGTCAAAGAGCCCAATATTCAGCCGAATCTGAATCCTGGATTCGGTGCGTCCCTAATTTCTAGTCATAGTTCTATTACCTTTGTTACTAGTACTATAATTGCCAGCTGCTATAATTATTATGAATCATATTTCTGTATATCTGTATCAGTGTCTCTGTGTCTCAACCGGCAGCAGCAGACGCCGCCCACCAAGAGCCTGGGTCTGTCCCAGGTTTCTGCCTGTTTAAAGGAAGTTTTTCCTCGTCACTGTTTTGGGGAATTTTTGGTACTTTGTAAATTACAGAATGTGGTCTAGACCTACTCTATCTGTAAAGTGTAACTTCTGTTATGATACGACACTATAAGTACAATTGAATTGAACCCTTGTGACGTCTTTCCGTCGACCGTGCAACTTCTTGCTTGTTGGGTCAAAATTTTAAATGAAAACTTTTTTGGTTGTCTTTGTCGTTGTTTTTGTCACTTTTTCGACGATTTTGAAGCTTATCCTGACGTTTCTGTCACCTTTTTCCGATAATCGGCCGTTGGACAGTCTGGCGAGGTCGGTGACTCGAGTCTGTTCGGTGTGTTCCGTGCCGTCGTCCGTCCGAGGGGCCGACGGCCTTCATTTTGGCCAATCTGACGTGTATAATCTGTGGGGCGGGCACTGCTGGCAGTCGGACTCAAATGACCAATCTGATTGGTGGAGAGCTAACCCAGAAACGGGGAGCGGGATGAGCGTGACTAGAGTCTCTCAAAATCTGATGAAAATCTTTTAAACTGACCTTTGTTGATCTGAAATGAAGACAGATTCAGCAACTGCACGGCCTATTTCTCTCTTAAAATGTTCTCATAAACATGTTTTCGGTGAACTATTTTAGTCCAATATGAGATCGTATTCTGAACGAGACGCCATGACAGTCTGGCTGTGAATTTCTGGAGAAACCAGACCCACGTGACGCGTTTGTCCAATCAGCTGCCGGTTTTCATTTTTGGCCAACAATACAGATTAGCGCCGCCTGCTGTTATGGAGACGAATTACGCCTCGTCGCTTCGATGTGTTCTGGGGCACTTTGTGACCAACTCGGGGAGACTGATCAGTCACGCTGCCTTTTCTAGGGGTGGGAATCAGCAGGGGCCTCACGATACAATATCATCACGATACTTACGTCATGATATGATATTATTGTGATTTTAAACATAGTGCAATATTCTGCAACATATTGCAATTTATTACCGTTTTTCCAACTTTAAATTTTACCCAATTTCAAATGATGTCCCCAAAAGAAAACTTTGTCAACATCTGTTTTATTTAAAAAGATACATTTCTCTGTTTGTTCATCTCACTTCAATTTTATTGCTGCAAAATGGGATTGTCAAGCAGACAGACTGACCAACACATATATAACAACAGATTGATACTCGGCGTCTGTGTATCGATACAGTATTGCCACAGAAAATATTGCGATACTGTATCGATTTTTTCCCCCACCCCTATTCCCCACAAGTATCTGCTGTGGTACCACCAGACTCCTCAACTCATCCTCCATACCTCACCACCACTCTCTTGTTCAGCTTAAAGAAGTCTCTTTATAACCTGAAGTTGGTTGTACATCCTTAAATCATGTTCACTTTTATTGCACTTGCCCTGAGCTGACACCACGTCGACAGCAATATTCTGGGCTGTTGTTCGTCGTCACTAAAGTAAAGTGTTATGTGGCTGTATAGCTGTGCTCAGTGGCAAATCTAGACCATTTCAAATCATGTCACATGTCAAGTCATCGGACGCAACAATCTTCTGAACATAGTCATACTGAGAAAGTTGTGTGGGGCTGATAGTCTTAATTAACTTTGTAGCAACTCATTTGGCAATGGCTTGAATGTAACGGACGTTCATTAATATCAAAAAGTTACACACTAAAGCTTTAAGACTGGGCTCGCTACTGCCTTGTAAGGACAGTAATGCGGCCGAGATAAAAAATATTTGCCACAGTTAAGGAGGGGGGCCAGGTTTAACATTACAGGGGGCCACTGGCTGTGCTTTACATACACAGTCACAGGAGTTGATTCAATTTTAGTGTTTGTGTATGGAATAAATGAAGAGATAACACACTGGAAAGATAAATTAAAGATAAACATCTTTTTTTTACTGTCTTATACATTCTGAAATCTGATTGTGTTTACATCATATTACATTGCATATCCTGTAGTTCACCACAAATCCTGCAGCAGATAGGAAATATATAAAAAGTCATATTTTAAAACATTTGGGTAATTCATGACTCCAAACTAAGCAATACATGAAACTAAGACAGAAATCAAGACATAAATTATGCTTAAGTAGGATAAAAGAAGCAGAGATGCATTTCTTGCAGCAAAAACAAAAATCATACATATAAAGACATTCTGATTAAAGCCAGTTATTTGATTAGACGTGAGAGGCAAAATAATGACTGCAAATTCACAATAAAATGCTATAAACATTGAGGAAGTACTATGACAGAAAATAAAAATAAACTAAAGTCATGTATGTCATTTAAAAAAAAGGTTTGAATTATAAGGCAACAAATGTGATTTAATCGTAATAAAAATATACATTTAGGGGGGATAAAAGATGTAAACGCTGTTAAGTGTTCTCATGTTTAAAAGAAAAAAGAAGGCATTTCTGGTTGTGAGCAGCGAGCACTTCAGTACAGAGCAAAGTTAGGACGCTTTCCTAACACTTTGCAGTCTATTTGCATTTCTCGAGTCACCCTGCTCTGATGGGGGAATGGGACGCATTTACAACATCTGAGGTAGAGAGTGTCACAGGTCTGCAGAGGAAAAACCATCGACCCGCAGGAAAAAAAGCCAGTGTCGGTGCACTAGTTTTTCAGAAAAAGGTCTCTGAGTTTTTCCAAAAGCAGTCGATCGCTGTGGAACACCGAGTGACTTCCTAACATGTTCAGATGGTTCACTGACACTACCAGTGGTGTAGTCTACGTGATACGCAGGTATACGCAGTATACCCACTAAGAAATCTCCAGGATTTCCATATACCTTCTTAAAAATGCCCAATGACACGCAACAACATACTTTCCATTATAGTTTTGATATATTTTGAATTGTCATCTGTGTTTTTCTTCTTCACATAGGCTAAATAAAGGTATCTCCACCTTAAATTGGTGCATAGAAGTGTATCCGAATGCAGGAAATGAAGTCGTTGATGCTCAAAACTTCCCTGGGGGAGGACACCCAGACCCCCCACTATGATATGCCCCCCCTCTCCCCTAAAGGCAGATTCTGGCCAATATATATATATATATATATATATATATATATATATATATATATATATATATATATATATATATACTGTATATACAGTACAGTATACCCACTACAATACATTAGACTACACCACTGGACACTACGTGGAGGCTTCAGGGAGAGGGATGACAGCAAGTTAAAAACAGCCTTAACACACTTTCAGCCATTTTCATTTTTCCGGTACATTTTTTTTGGTCTTCAGCAAATGAAATTCGAGGCTTCAGGCAAACGCCCGTCAATTACAGCATGACATTCTCCACAAAAACGGCAAAAATAAATACAATATGAAAACATAAAACAAACACCTTTCATTTCATCAAAGGTTAATGAACTAGGGGCAGAGTTAATGATTGGCCGGATTTCACTGTCTAATGGTCACATAGTCAATGATTAGTATAACTCATGTCCTAGCTTCCATTTCAAATAGCTCTCCAATGAAAATAAAGTGGTGAGGAGTTACATATGCAGTATGTTTTTTTTTTTTTGGTCCTTTTTAAGAGGTCATTCATCCGAGCAAGGGATGTCTTGTTGACACGGCGACGCTTATCACCTGGACTGCGACAGTTGCTAGGCAAACTTCAAATTTCCTTTTATATAGCTTTTTTTTGGCGTTGTACATTTTTATGTCACACAATGAAAGTCTATGCGGAAAATATTGGACCAAATTACAGAGAAAAAAAAGAAACAACTTGAAAATCAAATCTCTGGTTCGGTTCAAAAGAAATACTGCTCAATGTCAATACTGCAGACGACTAATAGACATATACACAAACACAATGTCAATACGTTCGTATGAATCAATATTTAGGTTCATAACTGAAAGCTGGTGTACTGTGCTGTGCTGGTTAAGAGTTTTTGTTGTTACTGGAATCATTTTGAGATTTTGGGAAATACGCTTACGAGACTTACGAGGAAGTCTTTTGCACCCCGCGAAGAAATAGTCTGGCACGTAACCATGCCATAACATATTTTTTTTTTGTACAGATTATACAAATGAGATCACACACACTCAGGGTTTTCCCTACCATTATTATTAAGTCTTAGGTGCAGCACCCGAGCTGTTTTTTTAAGCCGTGTGAATGTGAAATGCGGCAAAAAAAGACACAGGTATGGTGATTCTATGGGTCTAAAATGTTGAATTGCTTATTTCACATCACATTTTCTTGAGGAAAGAACATACATTTTACATTGTAGCAAAGTGTAATTTCTTCAGTGTTGTCCCATTAAAAGATATAATGAAATATTTACTAAAATGTGAGGGGTGTACTCACTTTTGTGAGGTACTGTATGTATATATATCTAATGGACAGATACGAGAGTGGTATCAATTGTTGGTATACATTTTCTCATCTTACTGTTGGCAAGAAAGTGAATAAGCGTATTTCCCGTAATGTCAAACTGTTCCTTTAAAAAAATATTAATCACAAACACTAAACACTTCTCAGGCACATGGTTCGATTATAAGCAAGCCTCTTTGTACGAATCAATCACAGCACAGTCAGTGGCCCATTCCTTCCACTCTCTGTGGATTGTGTTTGTATTAGTTAATCATTCATAATAAGTGTGTGGTACTTCGATAAACCACAATTGCATGTAGGAACATGCTAGGACAGCACAATATATCGCTCTTCTAATCCTCATCGCAATATCAATAAACACATCTCGAAAGGCTGCGACACATCGGGAAAGACACGCAGAGATTCGTTTGTGTTAGTTGATAGAAAATATCAGCAGAAATCTACACTTTAAAATGTAGCTGTCATTCTTTTTTTCAGTGCTGCCTTTTATATTCAGTTCAGTGTTCAATGTGTTCAACAAAAGAATGTTGGAAAGGATTTTTCTTTCATTTGTTTTAAATTCAACAAGCAATGTGTTGTATTTTACCACAATACTGAAAGCAAAAGAAAGGCAGAACTGAGTACTGTTCATTTATCGCAGGTAATATCGTTATCGCAATGTTCAACAGCATTATCGCATATTTTCCATATATCGCGCAGCCCTAGAATATACACCATGTAAGCTTAGTATAAACTTAAATAATTGAAATGTAGATGTTACCTGGGGCCCCCTGCCCACAGTGGGACCTTCAAGATGATGTAATAATGCAGATGTCTCCTTAAGGCAGTGTTGTAGTCGAGACCACCTAAACCAAGACCAAGTCATCACCAAGACCAGAGTGTATGGAGACCAAGACAAGACCAAGACCAAGGCAGGGTGAGACTGAGTCAAGACCAAGACCAAGGCAGGGTGAGACTGAGTCAAGACCAAGACCAAGGCAAGGTGAGACCGAGTCAAGACCAAGACCAAGGCAAGGTGAGACCGAGTCAAGACCAAGACCAAGGCAGAGTGAGACAGAGTCAAGACCAAGACCAGATTTGTGTTAGACAGCCAGAGCTTCTTCTCCTGTCTCCTGCATTCACTTTCTTGGGACTGTGTGTGTAAAAGGGGGCAGGAAGAGGGGGGGTTACGCTAACAAATTTCAAATTAGATATAAGTGAAGTCATTGGTTTTATTTGTACATTTTAACACGTACATTTAGTGAAATCCCTGCAGTTGTGGTCTTGACCGGTCTTGAAATAAAATCCTGAGTCCTCTTTATCCGAGACCGAGACTGTGTTCAAATGCGGTCGATTCCGAGACGAGACCTTCAAAAATTGGTCTTAAGACCGGTCTTGAGACCAAGACCGACCTCGAGTACTACAACACTGCCTTAAGGTCTCAATCATTTCAGTCTACACTATGTTCACACAGAATTACCAAACTAATATGCAATTTATTACCACAAGCTAATTGCGACATGGTGAAGGTTGGAGCCTTTTGGCCCCTGAGGGCCTTTTTTTTGGTAATCCAGCCTTGAGTACAGCTCTTTGTATAAAATATGTGATTTCCTGGATCCAGCCTGGAGGACAGAGCAGAACCATTGTGCCTAAAAGCTGCTTCGCTTCAAGTGTCTGAGCACCCTTACAGCTCAGACGATCCCAGAGCTTCAGGACTAACACTAATGAGGACCTCCGGATGTCCCTTTGAAATACTATCAACACATTACCCCCTGTATTTACAATTTTTGGCTTTAAGAAGCGTCCTGTCTGAGGGACACTGGACGCAATAAAGATGGCAGGTTTAAAGGAGAAATGTTTAGCAGACCAGTTTGCATTGTGCTGACGCAAAAACAAAAGATGTCTAAATCAAGTTATGTTCCCACACATGACTGGGTTCCTGTCGTGTACAATTCAATGACTTCTTTTTTATGCTATATTTCTACATCTAAAAAAAACCCCATATGGTAGTGTTGAAAACTGATTGTAAAGAAAGTCCATCTGAAAGTGTTTTTTTGGTTGAGACACTGACTCAAGCTATGAATACACCGCATTTATAGTACAGCACAGCACCTCTTCTTTTCCCTTGTGACAAATGAAATGAAATGTTCAGTTTCTCAATTTTCACTTAAAACCTCAAGTTTGTGTCTGTTGTTTTTGAGATTAGTTCAGTCAAAACAATCTAATGCATAGTTCTTCGGGATCACATTCATGTAGAACTGTACTTCAACCCTTTGACTCTTATCTGATATGTTTCATCACTTTGGCATTTTCTTCTACTGAAGGCAGTTGTTACAATCTTACTCCTACTGTAATGCAGTACTCAGCAGTGTCAGCCTGAACCCCGTTGTGTGTGTGTCTCTTTCAGTCGGTTCAGCGGGACACTTAGAGGACAGACTCTCCAGTTTTGCTCGGCGCGTCCTCCTGAGCCTTCTCGTGATCGCACTTCTGGCCGGCCAGCAGTTGACCCTGCTCTTTGTTCAGGGCGTCCTCCTTCTCCTTCCTCTTGCGCCGGGCCTCCACCCAGGGTATCAGACACAGCACGGCGCCTCCAAAGATCGGGGGGATACCTGCCAAGTAGAAGGCCACGTCGTAGCTACCCAGTCTGTCCCTCAGGAAACCTGTATGCCAAGAACAGGGACAGAAAGAAATAGGGATGTCATTATCATTCCAACAGGTCAAAGTTTGAAATGTATTGAAACTTTCTGGCACAAGACATACAATCCTCTATTCCAGACTCAAACACTGTGTACAACAAAACCAGTGTTGTATAGTAGCAAAGTACCAATACTTTGTTACAGAGTAGATATCAGATAAGAGTATAGTACAGTTCTGCATGAACGTGTTGTTACAGAGTAACAAAGTATCCATATAATATATAGATACAGAGTAACAAAGTATACTCTGTACAAATACTTTATTAATGTACTTACTTACTGAAATAGCACATGTACCGAGTTGACCGTTCTCTGGGATATGTCTTCATGCTAATGGAATGTGTCCAGTTTTAGCGCAAACCGCTAATTAGCTTGTAAATCTAGTCGTCGGGGCACGGGTAAAAAGAGTAAAACGATATCACTATTTCTACACCACTAACAAGGCTCAAAATATCACCACACTTCCACGGTAGCATAAGGAGGGTCCCTACATTTAAACTGAAGCATTGAGGACTTTGTAAGTGTACAGTTTATTAAAAATATAGATTATAAAGATTATATTCATGTATACAGGCAGGCGCCATCTTGGAAAAACAGTGACGACCAGTTGAACGACGAACGCCGTGCAAACAGTAACATAGCTCAAGCACGGCGTTCGTCGTGATTTCTTTTTACTTTACCCGTGCCCCGACGACTAGCGTTATAAGCTAATTAGCGGTTTGCGCTAAAACTGGTCCATTCGATTAGCATGAAAACATATCCCAGAGAACGGTTGACTCGGTACGCACGTGATATTAACCCTTAGGTTCATTTTCAGTAGAATTTTCACTAGTGCTGCTGCGATTAGTCGACTTAGTCGACGTAATCGACCATAAGTCGACGGCAATTTTTTTAGTCGACATGTCGTTTTACTATTGACTGCCTATTTATTTTTGGTCACCCGACTCAAACGGCTCGCTGTAATTCACCTCCACACCAGTCTGTGCGCTGTGCACGCCCTGCTGGTTAATCTGCTCTCCTCTTTCTTCCCCCTCCACCCTGCCTTCACTGCTTTGATTTGAAAAATGGCGGAGGCTTGTAAAAGAGTGGTCTGTAACTTCGCCGTACGAGTTGAGCAGAGGCTGCATAGTTTGACCAGCGGGCAGCGGCAAGGCCGCCGGATGGTGTTGCTAAGAACTTGCAATGTATAACTATTATCAGACCGGCCCTCGTGGCCTCGAAACACTATCGGCCCACCAGGAAAAGTCCTGACTCCGCCTCTGAACGTAAGTATATGATTATTAATGAAACGGCGAGCAAGTCTGTACTGTTTATTAACTCTTGACAGAGTTAATAAACAGTACAGACAGTACAGTACAATGACTATCTTTGAATGTTAAACAGGCTACTTAGACTTTTGCAGTAATGTTTTAAACCCCGCCATGCACGCAAGTGTAAATGCGAGCAGCTCCACACTGCCTGCGGTGCGTTTCTGTTGTGTGTCAGCTGCGCTAGCCTTGTCTGTACACATGGATGTTTCTTGATTTATTACACTCAAGCAGTAGTATACTTCATGTTAAACATAAATATATACTGATCTGATAACAGCAGAGACAACGTCGGCAGTATCGACAGCAAAATAGGCTCCAGAATATTTTGTTCTGTATTGACAGGTGCAATATTTGAAAATCGATAACTATTTTTTTTAAATTACATTTATATCTGCATTTATGTCATTTTTTTATTTGGTAACATTTAAGTTATTTATATTGTTTATGGCACAAGTGACATTTTATGTTTTGGCCCTTCAGCTGAGTTAAAAATAAAATGGACGAAATAAAATAAATTTTTAATTAGTCGTTAAGATTAGTCGACTAATCAAAAAATTTGTCGAAAGATTAATCGTTTTTAATTAATCGTGAATTGTGAATGTATTTGTAACGTTTAAAGTATTTGATCCTGTACCGTTGACCGATTGTCAGTTAATAGTTGTTTCATAGTTATATTTTATAGTGTGGCAACAGAAAGTTTCCTTTCTTAGTGCCGCCCAAGACGATTGTGATTGGTTTAAAGAAATGCCAATAAACCAGAGCACGTTTTTCTCCCATCCCAGAATGCTGTGTGGACTAGCCAGACCTTCCTCTGCAGCGCTGTGGAGGAAGGTCTGGCAATGCAAGACTAGCTTTGTATCAACTCATTTGGTAATGGTTTCAATGTAACGGACGTTCATACGTTCATTGATATAAAATAGTGGCGCACTATAGCTTTAACATATTTCTTCCAGTAACGTGGTTTGTCTTATGCACGTTAATAGAGCCACTTCTTCAGCTTGGAGAAGTTCAAGCCCTGTGTCTGCAAGCGTTCACTTCACTAAAGTTTCTCCTAGCTGACCCTGACCCCTAAACTTTTCTGAGGGGGAAAGTCACACAGACTGGAAAATTAATTCCTTGTCTTTCAGCACTTTGCACATGAAGCTCACATAAGCTGACGTACATGTTACTAAAACTGATTTATATCATGGAGCCCCTCGAGCCCACACAATGCAGGTTTAGTCACTTACACTCCAGTGTTAAAGAGCTCATGCATTTCCCATGGAATACAGGCAGGACACAGCTGTTAGAATACAGTATGTGCTGGCTTCTTCAGCAACTACATGGTGCCAAAATAACCACTAAGTGGAGCAAGAGCCCTACTGTGTGAATATCAGTATATTCTTTTTTTTTTTAGATTATTTTTGGGGCATTTTAGGCCTATATTTTTTATATATAGGACAGCTGAAGGGGAGGGAGAGGGGGAATGACATGCAGCAAAGGGGGGAGTCGAACCTGCGGTCGCTGCGTCGAGGAGTAAACCTCTGTATATGGGCACCTGCTTTACCAGCTGAGCTACCCAGGCACCCATCAGTATATTCTTCTTTATCTCAGGACAGTGACTAAGAGCTTTACTTGGATGCTTCAGGAATGTATTTTGTCTCAGAGGTCAACTGTGATTGTTGCAAATGTTCCATTTTAAAATGGCATCTTAAGCATAGTAATACAATGTGTTAATTCCTTTGTGAGACCTACGGAAAGAAATAGCAGAGAATGATAGACATCTACGATTAACTGAAGAAATTTTCATTAAATTAAATTTGGTTTCTGCAGAACAATAATCAACTCGAAAACAGTTAAATATTGTTACTAAATGTATTCAATTATTACTAGATTATTTTCTTGATTAATCAACTAGTTGTTTGGTATATACAGTAAAATGCCAGTAAATGGTGAAAAATGTGAATCAGTTTTTCCCAAAGCCCAACATGACGTCCTCAAATGTCTTGTTTTGTCCACAACTCAAAGACATTCAGTTTACTGTCACAGAGGAGAGAAGAAACTAGAAAATATTCACATTTAACAAGCTGGAATCTGAGGATTTTTACTTTTTCTCATGAAAAACGACTCAATGAATCGATTATCAAAATAGTTGGCGATTAATTTATTGGTTGCAATCATTGCAGCCCTAGTAAATTATTAATGATATTCACACTAATTATGGAAAGACTACTTTACTTTACTAGCAGTAGCTAGGTAAGGACTACTAGCCAGTCAGAAGCAGAGTATGAGGGTGTGCCATGCTAGCAGCTAGGCGAGCATTATAACGTGTGTTCCAAAGTGACCACGTTTGTCTCTGAAGTAAAGGCTGGACTACAATAGAGCTGTTTGGAGCAGATTGTGAACAGTGTTTTCTGTTGGAGATGGTAAGTCCCTTTTGGGGGGGACTTTGGGCTTTTTCACTTTGTGAAAAAAGGTATATAACACAATAAAATAAAGGGAAAAAGCCAAAAAGCATAATATGAGCACTTTAAGACTTTTTAAGACCCCGCGGAAACCCTGAAGAGCTCATAATAAGTCTGGATATATATATATATATATATATATATATATATATATATATATATATGAAGGAAGGAACTTGTTTTGGTGGAACATGTGGATGTTCAAAAGTAGTTTTAGTCGTGCAACAGAAAACTCAGATTGGACAGATAGTCTAGCTAGCTGTCTGGATTTACCCTGCAGAGATCTGAGGAGCAGGTAACCATAGTCCTCAGAAATCCACCAGAGGTTAGAACGCCAACAAAGAAAGAGGAAGGTGATGGACATCCGGCCGAAAATGTGGGACATCCGGCCGAAAATGTGGGACATCCAGTGGAACTTCTGGCGAATGAATCGTTGTCGATATAGACTACTAAATCACAGTGCTTTACTAGAATATGAACATGGTCGATATTCAGTATGACGTGAGTATGGGTGTAAATCACAAGTTTTATCACGATAAAATATTATAATGATTCTTTGAACAACGATACGATGTCTGCTGATTTAATCCAGGGGCCTGCGATCGATACAAGACGATATTATACGCCCATTTAACACAGTTACATTCATAGCAACTCAAAAAAAAAACTAAAATAGGATTTGACAATACTAGTACTGAGCTCTTCCAGACATTTAAATGAAAAACAAACTATACTCATTTGTAATAAGTAGTAGTGGTAATAACGTGGGAATCTGAAATAAAGAGGCATCTTACAGACCATATGTATAAATTTTTCACTTTGCATCAAATATATTGAATCATGGATCCAGATTGATGTATATTTACACCCCTAGACGTGACCATGTATCATGTACCCAGTGGCTTCTTGAGAGCATTAATTAGTGTTTAGACTGTTCCTGTATTACCTGCGATGGGGGGCCCCACAGTCATGGGCACGGACATCAGGCCCAGCAGGAAGCCGATGGCCTGGGACACATCTTTGTCCCCTACCAGCTCAAAGGCGATAGGGCCCATGATGCAGATGAAGCAGCCGTCGAACAGCCCCATCAGCAGGCACACGGCGATCAGCGCGCCGAAGATGTTGCACAGAGGGATCATCATGGACATGAGGCCGATGACGAAGAAGGAGGTCACCTAGAGGGACAGGAGAGAGGCGTGGATTCCAATTCTTCTCTCACTTCTTCATTTGATGGTTTCATAATCGTTAGGTTTCCATTTCAGGGTAGGGCTGGGCAATATATCAATATTATATCGACATTGATATACAGGGTTTCCCCCCGGAAAAGTTGTTTTAGCCCGGTGGCAAGTGTCTTTTTTCAACGAGGGCCCGGCTGGGGCCAGTCACAGAGCCTTGATGTAGAGCCCAATAGTTTCTGTGATAACAGAGTCATGGAAGGAATCGCTAAATTGAGAATTACAAAAAGCTATAAAACAGATTTCATAGGACCCTACATTAAGTCAGTGCTAAAAGCTAAGTGGAGATTTGAAAATATGACTACATCGAAGTTACCCACCGAGCCGCCCACTGAAACTGTAGTTTTATAAATACAATATATAATACAAAAATAATTCCCAGTGGCTTAGGCCTAGTGGGGGGCAACTTAGGGCTGCTTGAAATACACTGGGGGAAACCCCGATATATGAGGCCAGATATCGTCTTTAATTTTGGATGTCATAATATCGTGATATGACACAAATGTTGTCTTTTCCCTGTATTACAGTAAAGTGATGTCATTTTCTGAACTTTCCAGCCTTATTAGCTGTTCTGTTATTTGCCTTTATCCACTTAGTCATTACATCCACATTATTGGTGCTTATTTATCAAAACTCTCACTGTGTTCATATTTTGTGAAAGCACCGATAGTCAACCCTACAATAACAACAACTTGGTAAAGAAATATCGTGATATTTGGTTTTCTTCATATTGCCCAGCTCTATCTGTATCAGGGTACAGTTTCCTGTCAAGTTGAAGTCCAAAATTCAAGTTTCTAGCTTTAATGTCATTATATTGAGGGGTCAGACAACAATATAACAATATAACAGAATTTGGGTGGCAGTTCCTGATGCATGAAAACATAAACATAAGACATTTAAAAAAGACAATAACGACAATAAAAGACATATAATAATGTAAACAATAAAAACAATTCAATGTTATGTTGTGTTATTGCACGATGGAAATAGATTAGGTCCTCCAGTGTGTGTGTGTGTGTGTGTGTGTGTGTGTGTGTGTGTGTGTGTGTGTGTGTGTGTGTGATTAAGGTAGTTTGGATTTCACGGAAGAGTTTTAGTATCACATGAGCTTCACGTGATCATCTAAATGCTGTTTGATGGCTTTTTCAATTCAATGTACTTTTTAATTTAATTTTAGTTGGACTTTGAATGGACATTTCAGTTAGATATTTTGAATAAAAGCATACGTTGGTGACTATGGCTACATTTACACCTCTACATTTTGGTTTTTAAGTTTTGAGCCAAAAGCGATCCCCGTGCACAAAAGTGTTTTTAGCGCCAGTGGAAGAACTAATCTAGGTTTAAACTAACACGGCCAAACCTCAAATCTCATTAAAATGCTCGTATACTGGGGATGCACGGGCCGGGCTAAACAGGAGGCAGCATGTATACTCATACGCCGTTGCTTGTAGTTGCCATGGTAACGTTAGGAGCTTAGTCTCAGAGACCGAGACGTCATGACCCAATCAGGGGGCGAAACATTGGCGTCAGTGTCTCTGTTTGCGGCCGTTGAGACTGCAACACAACCCCGCAGATTCCAAACCAAAACGGGTCAGAAGTGTTTCCTAATGGCTCCGGTTTAGGGGCTCGGAAACGCCAGAGCAGGGGGGAATGAGAGGGGGAAACGCCAGAGAAGGGGGAATGACAGGGGGAAACGCCAGAGAAGGGGGAATGAGAGGGGGAAACGCCAGAGCAGGGGGAATGAGAGGGGGGAACGTCAGAGCAGGGGGAATGAGAGGGGGAAACGCCAGAGCAGGGGGAGTGAGAGGGGGGAACGCCAGAGCAGGGGGAATGAGAGGGGGAAACAACGCCAGAGCAGGGGGAATGAGAGGGGGAAACGCCAGAGCAGGGGGAATGAGAGGGGGGAACGCCAGAGCAGGGGGGAATGAGAGGGGGAAACACCAGAGTGGGGGGAATGAGAGGGGGAAACACCAGAGCAGGGGGAATGAGAGGGGGAAACGCCAGAGCAGGGGGAATGAGAGGGGGGAACGCCAGAGCAGGGGGAATGAGAGGGGGAAACAACGCCAGAGCAGGGGGAATGAGAGGGGGAAACGCAGAGCAGGGGGAATGAGAGGGGGGAACGCCAGAGCAGGGGGGAATGAGAGGGGGAAACACCAGAGTGGGGGGAATGAGAGGGGGAAACACTAGAGCAGGGGGAATGAGAGGGGGAAACGCCAGAGCAGGGGGAATGAGAGGGGGAAACGCCAGAGCAGGGGGAATGAGAGGGGGAAACACCAGAGCAAGGAGAATGAGAGGGGGAAACGCCAGAGCAGGGGGGAATGAAAACACCAGAGCAGGGGGAATGAGAGGGGGAAATGCCAGAGCAGGTGGAATGAGAGGGGGAAACGTAGCAAAATTCATTTTTCATTTTAAACCAAAACGTAGCAATTGAAATGTAGAATCAGAAAAGTGTTTAGCGCCACAGTAAGTTATAGGCATCTTTAAGATAAAAAAAGAGCTTTCAAAGGCTTCAAAAATACGTTGATAGCACACTTGTTGTACCAGTGAGGTACACGCTGGAAGGTACAGAGGTGACAACTGATCTTCTCAGTCTGTTTCCTCAAACTCACCTGCAGGTAGACTTTGTTGACTCCGTTAACATAGTCTGCCACCCTGCCGAAGATGAGACGGCCCACACAGGACGTGATGCCGATGCACATGAGCAGGACTTCTTTACTGGCCTCTTTTCCAAAACGCTCCTCCACATGCTTCATCTGGGGACAATGAAGGAAAGAAATGAACACAGATGTCTCCTGGCTCTTATCCAGTTAACACCCGGGGGAAAAAGAATGTTAAAAATGAAGAAGAGGGAACAGCAAGTCCAACTGCAGTGGTGGTAGTTCAGTTTTATATATTCAACAAGCCCCATTGAGATTGAGAGAGACCTTGTGTCTGTTCAGTTTAAACTGACATATCTCAGCAAGTAAGGCATCAGAAATAAAAACACAGGTATGATGATTAGAGCTGCAAAGATTAATCGATTAGTTGTCTATTACTATAGTAATAATATAGTAACTATTATATTGGTTTTAGTCATTTGTTATGAAAAACGTAAAATGTCTCTGATTTCAGCTTCTTAAATGTGAATATGTTCTAGTTCCTTCTCTCCTCTGTGACAGTAAACTGAATATCTTTGAGTTGTGGACAAAAAAAGACATTTGAGGACGTCATCTTGGGCTTTTTGGGAAACTCTGATGAAATTTCCCCCCATTTTCTGGCATTTTATAGACCAAACATCTAATCGATTAATCAAGAAAGAAATCAACAGATTAATCAACTATGAAAATCTGAATCAGAAAAGGGTTTATTGCGTAACACCTACGTGGAATTTGCCTTGGTGAATGGTGCATACATAAACAAACATATTAAACATTAATATAAAGTGAATAACAAATACAGAAACAAATAGCATAATAGTTGTTTAGCATAAGAAAAAAATGGTTAGTTGCAGCCCTAATGATGATGTCTTCTAGACATCAGTGATGACATTTTCATAGAACTCTCAGTGATGAGTTTGACAGCTGTCTTGTCTTGGGTTAACGGCATCCAGTGGTTTATGATTAATGGCAGCAGTATGAGCATACTGTATGTCTCCATAATCCAGTGTAGATGGTACAGGGGATTGTATAATGTTTATGTCTGTTCCTCTATCCAATTTTAATTCTGTGCTTTTAGAGCAAGGCGCTTAACATTAGGGGTCGGGGGAAAAATCGATAGAGCATAGTATCACGATTTTTCTGTGGCAATACTGTATCGATACACAGACGCCAAGTATCGATCTTTTATTATATGTGTTTGTCAGTCCCATTTTGCAGCAATAAAACTGAAGTGAGATGAACAAACAGAGAAATGTATCTTTTTAGATAAAACAGATGTTGACAAAGTTTCCTTTTGAGAAATTAAAATCGCAATAATATCATATCATGACGTAAGTATCGTGATGATATGGTATCGTGCGGCCCCTGCTGATTCCCACCCCTACTTAACATATGTTTTGTAGAACAATCTGCTGTGTAACCAAATTCCTCAGTAATAATATTGCTGTTCCGTATTAATCAGATTTGCATTAGGCACATGGGTCAGAGTAGCAAGACCAAAAGCTTTTTTTTTTTTTATAAAATGCTTTAAATGACTAAAATGTATTTTATTAAAATAGCCCAATATCACAAATCACAGGGGGCTTTAACATACTTACATACATTTCAGTGCTCGGTTGGAAAGTAAACAATATTGTTCATTTTTTTTATTATATAGAAAGTCAGAGACAATATGTAAATGAGAATCATCCCCTGACCCACTCAACCCTGGCGAAAAAATTTTCCGGCAGAGGGCCTAATAGTGCTCTGTGCGGGACACCTTCATCAGTCATCTGGACACTAAACTATCTAAACTCAAACCACAACAACATGATTTGTTCCAACTGTACGCAGAATCATCAAAACCAATGGAAAGCCACTTATTTTACAAAACCTCGTGATTACCAGTATCATAAGCTGCGAAGAGATTTACAAGGAGTGCAGCACAATGTTTTTTTATCGAGTGAGTTAATAATGTCATCCACAAAAGCAGTTTACAGTATTTCCTCCAGGAGCACATAGTTGTGAGACGTTTTACATCACAATGTTTTCATACTTAGGACGTGATGCTTCACTTGCTCATTGTTTTGCATTCTTTAAGCAGAAAACAGGTTGTATATGTATGTGAGGTTTGGCGGTGTTTCCACTGCTCTGTACTGTATCAGCCATTTTCCACAGTTTCTTGTTGCTTCTATCTTATCCCTTATCTAACTGCTCCATATTTCAACATTCCTGTTTTATCTTCTGTTTCTGCTGCCGGTGAATGTTAGATTCCACTTCAGACTGTTATAAAAGCAGCCCAGATGTTCTTTTTCCACATTACTTGCTTTATGTGCACAGATCTGTGAGGCCCAGAGTTGGAGAGCCAGTGAGAAAATAGGGGCCTCCAGTCGGGAGCCCTGGCAGCTACTTTTACCTCCAGGCAGGCAGCAGCAGTCCTGCTCAAAGGGCCTGTGTGTCTGCTGCCTGCGGGTCACACATCCGTATGCAAAGACCTCTGGATGACTTATCGTCTTTGTCACTACGCCACAACAGCATGCTGTGTGTTCGAGCGTGTCCTGCTCAGTGGGGATTCCCACAACCAAGAAGCAATGCTGCAGGCAACAACTGGAAAATGATATCGCAAATCATATCGCAGCTGCAAAATCATTCAACACACACACACACACACACACACACAGATCCTGCCTGTGCACTTTTGCTCCACTCAAGTTCCTAATAATGCCTACAGAACATTCCTGAACATGACAGTACATGTTGGTAGGATGTATTCCATGTTGGTTTTGGTATTTTAATGGGATTTCTTGACAATAAGAAACATATAGAATATCACCAGGCTTTTTCAAACTCCACAGTAGAGTTTTCTCACAGTAGTCAAACACAGGTGCAATTAATAACATAAGAGCAATAATAAATGTTATTAGAAAAAACCTGTGCCCCTCCTGCTGTGAAATAAACGGTTACAGTGATTTATCAATGGTTGCTAGAAATAACATGGCATTGTACATTCAGTTAAACACAAATAAGAAAAACTAAATTAGAAAACGGCCGATATGCTATTTGAAGCTACTTTTGGGGTGAATTCCCCCCTTCAGAGCCCCACTGTGCACCAACCCACATGCTCTCTCTAACAGCCAGCCCTCCTCCAGCCCACAGCAGGTGCTCCTCATTAAACACACTGAAACAAGCTTATTTTTCAAGTAAAGGCAGATTTTTTAAAGAAAAATACCATTCTGTATGCCACTAATGTGAATCTGTAATGATCAGCCATACTGATTAAAAAAACAGGACGTCCATTATCTGTCTTGCTGATATGTTTAAACTTTCTCACTGGCTGTTCTTCAATGTTATTTTTGCCAAGTAAGCACGACCACACCTTCTACCAGCCCACGCACAGAACAAACAGCCGTACCTGAGGGCCGACATCTTATCTCAAATCTATGTGTGTGTGTGTGTGTGTGTGTGTGTGTGTGTGTGTGTGTGTGTCAAACTGCCTACATTGGACTTTACACTTTTACAGTCTTCAGATAAGTACAGCTTGATTTGGAAAGAGGAAAAACACACATGGAACTGTTGCAGTGTGGCTGTAAAAAGCATTTGCATTTATGCAAAGAAACACCTATGCATGCCATAACACCAGAGAAAGAACAGTGTGGAGAGGTTGTGAGGGCCCCTTCCTGAAAACCTGAACAATATGCAGTTTGACCCATTTCCTTCTTCTTCTTCCCATGCAGTGTCACAAGACCGGGGCTTAGCCTTAAGTGCAGGGAGGGAGGGGGGGGGGCTCTGTGTCTAGGGAAGGACAGTTGCTGGGGCTCTGAGGACAGGGGTGCCGCGGAGGCTGCAGCCGGACCCCAGTCTGAGTAGCAGACACAGGAGAAGTGTTGGGAAAACACATTACACACTGACAGACTGATCTTCTTCCAATAACAGAGTCATTGTGTCCAAATAAACAGTCACCCCCTGAGTCCGTCCAACACATCCAGGCTCTGCTCTCCAGCCCTCCCGAGGAGATGTTTTCTCCAATATCGTATGTTCCCATCTTATAGCCGAAATAAATAGAGAGTAAAGGAAAGTGACACCTGTTTACAGAACTGTCTCCTGACTGAAGGAAGAGCTGCAGATTGATCCTTCCTGTCATATTCGGTTACTTTCATCAGGACCACACAGCTGAAGTATCTCATGTGGACACATGCTGCTGTGACGTACAGTCACATTACGGCTGCGGGCTTTAGTATCTAAACAGTGAGACTCAGCATGGGAGTCTCCGCGCAGGCTATTCGGCTATTAGGTCAACATCTTCGAAATGAAAACTTTTAAAGAGTGGGTTCACCAGATAACTAAATCGCTTGCCTCTCGTGGTATCTAGCCATGCTTTCATTTGTCTAGATTTTGAGATATTCTTCAAAACGTTGGCATAATTGTCTCAATCAAAGATCACATACATACCATTTGTGAGGTGTATTCTTTAGGTTAAAATTAGATGTTAAATAAAGGTTTTTTTTCTGACCATCTATACTCTACAACAGGGGTGTCAAACTCATTTTAGTTCATGGGCCACATCCCACTAATTTGATTTCAAGTGGGCCAGACCAGTAAACCTCTCCAGAAAGAGTTTCTTGTCAGCTTGATGTTGGCAAGCGCAAGTTGCTTCTGACAGCGTTCTAAGGCCATTGTAGGAAGAAAAAAATAATGTTACGGACCCGAGAGAGAGGGGTCAGAGAAAAAACTCAGAATTTTCTAAGATTAAATTCGTAAATTTACGGAAAAAGATCTCGGATATTCGCTGATACTAAGTGGTACATTTGGAATTGAAATGAATTACTTTCACACTTTGCAAAGTCTTCCAGTGGTCCTGATTGGACCCTTTTGCGGGCCGGTTCTGGCTCACGGGCCGTATGTTTCTCTAAAGCAAATGAAAAAAGGAACAGGGCTCTCATGTTGTATTCTTCCTTGCACATAAGATTTGAAAGTGTTCTTAGGAGTGCCTTTTTCTTACTTAGACAACCATATACAGTAGACTGTATGTTCCTAAATACTGAAGAACACTTTAAGAGTCATAAACCATATCATGGTAACAGTCGGTACCGTCGCTGACTGCCTGGAAGACTCTGGCTGGAGTTCACTTCCCTCTCATCTTTCACATTAATAAACCTCACGTTGCTAGTATGTGTTTTGATATCTGTGTTGTTGAAGCTCCCTTGTTGACTTCGCCCTTCCTCCTTCCCCGTGCCAACAACCACATCCAACACATGGAATTAGGATACTGAGAAATCACACCATGGCATTTGTTGGCGTTCACGTGTGGTTATTCATCATCAGACTGACCTTTGGCTCTGAGAGTGGGTGATGACACCCAACAACACAAACAACACATATTGTAAGTAAAAGGTTAGGATTGGGCACCCAGAACCAGTTCTGTCTTGGAATCGTTTCAAAAATTACGATTCCAATCGAATCGTTTCTTTATTGGAATCGTGTGGAATCTGATCATCCGTTTCCAAATTTAACACATGCAGGTTTTGTTTTCCGTACAGTAAGCGGCGTTTTAAAGTGTGGCTTTATTTTACGTTGAAAAAGCCCGGCAAAAACGTGTCCTTTTTTCTGTGAAATAACCCGTTTCAACTCCACCCCTCAAAAATCACAATCGAAAGGAAGTTGGAATTGGAATCATAATTGTTAAAATCAAAACAATGCCCACCCTATACACGGTATGTGTGAAAGTCAGTGAAATCAAATTTGATTTATAGAGCAGATGAATGAAAAAGTATGTAGAGAACACAAACTTACCAGGTGAACATAAGGCACAAAGTAGCCATAGAGGGCTGCGGGAATACCGAAGGCCCAAATGCGATATCCCAAAGACCTCCAGATATTGATGTTGAAGATCTGGCTCATGGGTGGGCACCGGCTGCCTGCGCGGGTGTTACTGGATTTGACTGGCAGCAGGGGCCTGTAGGTTAAGCCGGCCAGCATTAGAATAAACATGAGGATGCAGAGGACGCGCATGGTGTTCTGGAGGCCCACTTTTTCCAGCAGGCCCGACAGCACGAAGGGCAACGTGATGGTGAAGATGCTGCTGCCGGCCGTCACAATGCCATTCACCAGACCCAGGCGCTTTTTGAAGTAGTGGCCCAGGATGACCAGGCTGGGCTGGTAGGCGAAAGAGCAGCCGCAGGCAAACACAATGCCATAGGTGAAGTACATGGGGCCCAGGGACCTGAGAGGGGATCAAACAACAAGATACATCACTGTACTGCTGACATTAAAGATTTCCAGGACAAAAGGCCAACAATTAATCAGCAGGACGTCTCCCAGCAAAGAGTCCAGGCCCCTTACGATTTAGTCTATACATAATTTAAATGTATTTTCCAACTGAGCACTGCAATGTTCAATTTTATGCCGACGACACCATCTTTTATGATTACAGTCTGCTTTGTTAATGGGATTCAAGCTCTTAATTCAAATCTAATCATACAGTACAGCATCATAAGCACATTGTCCTACAAAACTCATGTTGAACACCTCGTTCAAAAAAATGTAAATTCTAATTAGATACTACTAATATTTTAATAGTATTTGTATGCAGGGTGTGATTTGTGCTGAAAGCATGCAACATGCAAGAATTATATTATATACCATATTCAATACCATGGAGATAGTGCCACTCGGCCAGCCACGCCAAAACACATATTCATGCATTTAAAAAAATCTCAAAATGAAATAGCACAACGTGGTGTCAACATGCAACACAGCGCTTTCCAGCCGGAGAGCAGAGTGCACTTCGCGACGAAAACAAAATACTTTCACCCAGGATCCACTTGTTCGTTCCTCTGGAGTGTTTAAATCCAAACCACAATCATTTTGGTGCCTGAACTTAACTGTCATTGCTGCATGACTCTCTCTTTTTCTGGTTAAACTCCTCTACCACGGCCCCTGAAAGCACCGTCATCTGGAGGTGCCTGTAGCCGGCTCACAGTCACCTATTGGCGGCTAAACAACAGTTACTGCCGCTGGTAGCCGGCGTCCTGGAGCTTTGTAGCGACTAAATACAACCAGCAACTGCTGCTGGTGAATGATTTTATCATTCTATCGCACTATAGACTTTTACAGCACTTTTCTTAGTTTAAAATACTTATATTTTAGGTATATAATGGTCTATTGGTGAAGTAGCATTGATCACTTTGAGGGGGGGATACATTTGTCCGGAGTTGGGTATGTAATTAGTTGTAAAAAGAGATATTGATCTCAATGAGACTTAAAACGCTCCGATTATATCAGTCCCCATGCTGCTGAAACTCTGTAAATAAACAGACATATCTTTAATTATTACCAGGTGCAATGTTCTGACAAGGGTTTGACTTTGACACTAAGCCTTTCAACCACTGCAAATTACATCAATCAGCACATTCAACAAGGTAAAGGGATGAATGTGTAGTGGTGAAGGTCCAGATAGACACAATAGGATGGTGCTTCCAAGTGGTTTCAAAGTCCCGTTTGGGGTAAATAATTCTTAACAGTCAAATCATGAGTAAGAAATGTTGCACCTTGCACAGTCCGCAGCAGAACTTGGCTGTCAGCCCGCCCTGTGAAATGCTGTTTCACAGCTACTTGATAAGCGGCAATTATTTATTGCACTTGAGAGCGATAAAGTGAAGAGTTGAACACCGTTTGGATTACACATTCTGTGTGTTTGTGTGAGTGTTTCTTCCAGTGTAGTGGAAGACGTATAGAATTCCAGGAAATTATTTACAACTGAGTGCTACATGCAGAGCCTCTTACCCACAGAGTCTTGATCAAAGCTAAAAAGGAGTATGAACACTACCTGCTCAGCAACAAACAGCCAACAGACACAGTTGGAGACTAGCTAGTGAACACAGTGATGCATTCAACAGCTAAAGAGACAGATATTAACATTTATATTCCAAAAAGAAATTGGGGGTGTATGAGAAATAATACAAAAAAAGGAGACATAGTGGAGCTTCTACAGAGGGTAAATGTGGGACAGGATACATCAAATTCAATAAGAGGTGAACCCCAGAAGGGGAAAGGACCAAGACATGTCTTGGAGGGTGACAGCAGAGGTGCAATTTGTGTTTGATTTTGTATTTGTGCATATCATGGCTTTGCTGGAGGTGCCGTTGTTTTATTCTGTACAAGTGATACTGTAATATAATTCTCTTTTAGTTTTCTAGCTGTTATAGTACAACAGAGGTTAGAAGAGAGTTTTTGTTGTTGACTGGGACGGAGGGTGGGAGTTAAAGGTTGAGATTGTAAATGCAATAAAAAAATTAATAAAAATATTGCAAAAAAAGAAAAGAAATTTCCCTGAGGAGTTGGTGGAGACTATTAGACTTACATTCATCAGGTGGACACTAGTCACTAGCACACTGTCTAACTTGCAAAAAATAATTATATTAGTAGGCAACGTTTTTGGTACTAGACCATCATCTGGCAAAATTAATGAAGGGAGTTCCTTTGCAATGTCTTAACATGAACCCAACATATTATATGCAAATATAAATCAGCCTATTTGTGGAGCTCAGTACCCAAAAACCATGTAGGAGTAGGTGCCATGTATGCTGTATGGAGTAATGACACTAGTTCATCTGAATGCTTATTTTGTTCCTTACGTGACAAAGGAGCTGGCCAGCAGGCCGACCAGGCCGACAGCAGCGCCGCCCACTGCGGTAACTCTGCAGCCGAGGATGTCGGTGAAGACGCTGACGATGGGAGAGCAGAAGAAGATCATCCCCATGGAGAGGGAGCCCACCAATGCTGCAGAAAGAACACAGAGAGAATGATGCATGAGAAAAATCTCTCACGGTAATTATCATTTCACAACCAAAACAGGAAACTGTTAAGGACACAAACAAAGCTGTTTTCAGGAAGAAGGTGTTGGTTAATAATAATGTTCCAGATGCTGACTACAAAACAAATACAATGCAAAATAGTACAATGCTGTTGCTACTGTATCCACGCGCGCGCGCGCGCACGCACACACACACACACACACACACACACACACACACACACACACACACACACACACACACACACACACACACACAGTACAGTCAATTTACTCAGATGTCTTACAGGTCACGAGTTTCCTTTTTTTTATAGATCCTGTTCATTAATCATATTGTGCATTGTTTGTTTTTGCATCCATTTTTTCTTTGTAACCTTGAAGAAAACATTTGACATCACTTTCCTTTCCTAGACTGAGCGTACAATTACTTAGACGTGTAACAGCAGGAACCCCCATGGACAAAAGTGACAGTACACAAACAGCGGGTGTCTAACTGCGTGTCAATCACTGCTCATGCACACACATTCATCCACCCTTGTGAGGGGAGGGGCTTAGGAGACCGTTTTGGGCTTCAGCAGAAAGGGGGGGAGGGACTGAGAAGTTGTCGATGTTCAAATTTTTTGGACACGTCCTGGATCTTCAAAATCCCACCTACAGCACCTTTAAAGGGACACCCCCGATGTTATACATACACGTCAGTCTGCTAGTCAAGAGGAGTACTATGAAAACAGTTGTATAAAATCTTCTGTGGTTCTAATAAAGTAACCCTTATAAAGTCATTGTGGTTATCTCGCCCTGTATTTGGAGATTAACCCTCATGTTGTCCTCAGGACAAATTTGACCCGTTTTCAAAGTTTCTACATCAGAAACATGGCTTTCTTTTCAACCAAATTTCCCAAAAATAACATGGATGGTTCCATCCGCTAATTGATGATCACTACTTTTATGGTCTACCCGGGTGAAAATCTGTGATTATTCATAAACATATGTTTCTCTGACCTTAACTATTAGTCAAGATAATTCCTAATTTCTGCTCATTTTACTCCAAAATTACCGACAACTTCATGTAAATGATGTTTATTCACCATCAATTCCATAAAGAAGTGTAAAACTAGTGGTAACAACTTATGAAGTTGGCTAAAAAGATATAACATACAATTGGGTAATCATTTATATGCTACTTTAGGCTTTATAAACAGGCAAACAGAAGAAGTGCATGGTTGATGGGAAGACAATACGAGGGTTAAAAGTATGTTTTACAAACTGGGGTGTGGAGTTTACCTTGCAGGTATGCTAATGGTTGCATTAGGACAGTGGTTCTCAAACTTTTTACACCACGTACCACTTCAGAAAATATAAGCCCCTCGAAGGACCACCATTATGGCCAACGTTAAAATAGAGAAGCAAAGGCCTACCCAGTTCACGCAGGAGGCAGGGTTAGTCCTAAAAACAATATTTATTGTCGACAGCCACAGCCACGCAGTTCTTCCTCCGTACCGCTCCAACTGAAGCCAAATTTGAGCCGACTCAGGTCATATCTCCATATTGTTTTGCATCATTTGCTGCTAGCAGGCGCTGTGGAGACTTCACCGCCGCTACTTAAAGGTCCCATGACAAAGTTCACTTTATGAGGTTTTTTTAACATTAATATGAGTTCCTCCAGCCTGCCTATGGTCCCCCAGAGGCTAGAAATGGCGATAGGTGTAAACCGAGCCCTGGGTATCCTGCTCTGCTTTTGAGAAAATGAAAGCTCAGATGGGTCGATCTGGAATCTTGCTCCTTATGAGGTCATAAGGAGCAAGATTACTTCCCTTTTCTCTGCTTTGCCTGCTAAGAGAATTTGGCCGACCCATGAGAGAGAGATATGATGTCTCTCTCTCAAATCAGCAAAGTGGCAGTTGGTCAAGGCCACACCCCCACCCTCCACCTTGCCCCTCCTCAATAGCTACAGACACAGAAATGGCACGTCCTAAGGAAATATCATTGTGGGACTGGCTCTAGTGGCTGTAATTCTGCACCAATATTAGGGGACCCACTAAGGCCTATATAAAAAAAGACTTCAGAAACAGTATTAGGGGACCCACTAAGGCCTATATAAAAGAGACTTCAGAAACAGTATTAGGGGACCACTAAGGCCTATATAAAAAAGACTTCAGAAACAGTATTAGGGGACCCACTAAGGCCTATATAAAAGAGACTTCAGATACAGTATTAGGGGACCCACTAAGGCCTATATAAAAAAGACTTCAGAAACAGTATTAGGGGACCCACTAAGGCCTATATAAAAGAGACTGCAGATACAGTATTAGGGGACCACTAAGGTCTATATAAAAGAGACTTCAGATACAGTATTAGGGGACCACTAAGCTCTATATAAAAGAGACTTCAGATACAGTATTAGGGGACCACTAAGGCCTATATAAAAGAGACTTCAGATACAGTATTAGGGGACCACTAAGGTCTATATAAAAGAGACTTCAGATACAGTATTAGGGGACCACTAAGGCCTATATAAAAGAGACTTCAGATACAGTATTAGGGGACCACTAAGACCTATATAAAAGAGACTTCAGATACAGTATTAGGGGACCACTGAGGTCTATATAAAAGAGACTTCAGATACAGTATTAGGGGACCACTACGGCCTATATAAAAGAGACTTTAGATACAGTATTAGGGGACCACTAAGGCCTATATAAAAGAGACTTCAGATACAGTATTAGGGGACCACTAAGGCCTATATAAAAGCATCCAAAGGGATGGGACATTTAAGTAGCAACTAGCGCTACGCTCATCAACTATAGTTTCAACAGGACTGCTAGAAATATTCTCCTCCTCATCCACACTTCTCTTCCTAACAGTTAAAGTTTGGAGCCACGTTTGCAGTGTTTTTGAACCATTTGACCTCTGCTTACTATCTTGCCATCACATCTCGTAACTAATTATGGATGTATGCGCACTCCGTTCATGAACGTAACTATGTACCAAGCTGATATCGAAACAAAAAAATATAATACTTAAACACTTATTTTAAATTACTTTTAACTGATCCCATGGCCCTATTTTAACGATCCAAGTGCACAGCGTGAAGTGCCTGGTGCAGGTGTGTTTAGGGCGTGTCCAAATCCATTTTGCTAGTTTGACGGCGGAAAAAACGGTCCATGTGCGCCTGGTTCTAAAGGGTTGTACTTAGTGTCTTCATTCCCTTTAAAAGCCAGGCGCATTTGGACCTTGGAGCATTGCTATTATGATGGAGGATTTGCACCATAATATTTTTACTTGTAATCTTCTGCATGTGTGTGTGCTGCTGCGCTTCCCTGCGTGTGTGTAACAAGTATAATGTAAGCGCGCTGTGCATAAGCCTAGGAGCATTTTACTAATGCTCTGTTAAAACAACAATGAAATGCTGCGTTATTGACTTTAGACCAGGTTTTTGTTAATAAATGGCATAATCACTTCCTGCTGCCTCAAGATAGCAATACGCCCAGAATGCACCTGAACACACCTCCCTGTAAAACCAGCACGGAAATTGACAACTGCGTCCGTCTTAAACTAGCAAAGACACTTGCGTCGGGCTTTGCGCTGCGCCGGGTGCATGATAAGGCCCTAAGTATCATTACTGGAATTGTTGTAGTATTTCTATAATGGACTATTATGTTTTAAAAACATTTTATATATATATATATATATATATATATATATATATATATATATATATATATATATATATATATATATATATATATATCAGAGATTCCATCCGCATATCACTAGAGGGAGCTCACGTACCACCAGTGGTACTTGTACCACAGTTTGAGAATCAGTGCATTAGGGAAATGTTGGTTGAAATGAAAAATGAAAGTTATACTAAGGACTAACATTTAGGATATCTCTGCTGCTACTATTGTGACCATAATTTTTTTTTAAATGTGTTTCTTGTAAGTTTCCCCTGTCTATGAATGTATTACTGTAATGCTAAATCTCTACCCTTTAATATTGTCATATTGTCATATTGTTTGGCGGGGGTTTTCGGGGTCCATCCAAAGACGATGTTACATATTTCAGTAAAAGAAATATGCAATTGTATGTTATTTTGGACCATTATTATTACTAACATATATGTTTAAAAAGTTGGACAAACTAGAGCAGATAATACATAAATAACACTTGCTAAAGAAGTCCATTGGGGACCAACTACAGATCTAAATAAAAAAAAGTAATTTCGTTAGTTTTGATGCACACATTGATATTACATTCATTTAGCTTAGGTGATGCCCAAAACGGCTAGGGTAGGGAAAGCCCAGTCTTGATACAGCTTGACCTCTGCTTGCTGACCAATCTCTCCCAACGGAAATGTATTGTATTTTCCATATTAAGCCAGGGCTCTCACATGAAACATCCACAGTGTTTGCTCAATGCTTGGTCAGCAGTCTTCTGTGAGTCTAAGGTTAAATACCACAGTCACATGCTTTAGCAGACTCTGTGATACGTCAAACTACATTTACAGCAATGCAGACAGGCCATTCTGGGATAGCAACAGCAGGGGAGGGCTTGAGCATTGTGTGATGTACCAAAGAAAAGTAGCTGTAGGCTGTAGAACAAGTTGTTTCCATTTACTTTAAGTACAGACAAATGAGCAGCCATGTCTACTGTATGTGCTGACATATGCTGGGAACAAATGATGCTGCTCTAAAAATGCTTCATAAATGTCAATTTTTTTGATTGATTATTTCCTGCTTTTCATCTTATCAAGGAGAAAGGCAAACATGGAGATGGAGAGTGGGGAAACATGTAACAACGCTGATAAAATGCACAAATAGCACACTGCACAAGCCCTTGTCTTTGACCATGAAGAGGAGTGAGTGACTAGTTTTGGTAGGAGTGACTGCCTGGGTCTCCAATAGAATAACACATCCTTTAGGTAGGGTTGAAATGTGACAGAAAAGTTGTTTTTCTCAATTCTGAAGCAAGGTCAGAGGAAGCTAGTGGGAAAACATAGAGCTTGAGTGTTTTTGTTGTCTGTATTTAACGTGAGTAACAGGAGTACACTGTGTCCAGTTTCAGGGTTAGTACTGGTTTCACTGCTATGCCTTTATTTCCCCTGAATTCTCATCTCACCCTATGCTGTCACAGCCTGTCAGAGAATCACACATTGTCAGGTTGCCCCATAAAATAGAGGTTATTTAAAGCAGAACAGACGCACGGATTAAAAACAGGATTGATCACAACTGATTGCAGTAAGACTAGAGAGAACACCTGTGTTTTACAGTCAGGCCATAATGCTAAAGCCGCCTACACATTAAAGGCGGCCAAACTGCTTTGCACCGGCGTCGTGCACCGCTCGGATTTGCCGCTTTGCGCTGTGCTCAAAGTTAAAAATATTTCAATTTTGACCTAGTTGCCGATGACCTTTTGAAAGCGCAACCAATGAGATAACAGCATGTTGTTACCTAGCAACAGGAAATAGCTTCCTTGCCACCCTCAATGACAAATAACTGCGCAAAACAAGCTACAATGTAACGTTAACGGGCAAAAACCTTCAATTTATGTCCACTGAAAGTGTTGGTTTTGCCACTGACAGGCTCAGATTAATATTCTAAGTGTCTGACAACATTATGGAAAGGATCCCTACAGAGATAAACATTTTTGTTAAAGAGTAAGATCCTTTGTGTGAACGTGAAACAGCCCCGAAATCGCCAAATCCACCAGACTTTATTTAAATAAACAGTAATATTATCATCGTAAAACACACTTAATTTAAAGTCAAAGGAGCTTCCTCTTTAACTAAAAGGTCTATCTCTGTAGGGATCCTTTCCATAATGTTGTCAGACACTTAGAATATTAATCTGAGCCTGTCAAAAAACAGCACTTTTAGTGGACAGAAATTGATGATGTGCAATGCCCTATATGATTACATTAAGCCCAGTTCACGGCTGCCGGTTACAGCGTGCTTGCTCAATACTGGACCATTTTCAAAGATATCTGTTTACATTAGTCGCCTAGACACCAATGCATGGGAAAATAGGCTCCTCCACATTGGAGCTGTCAATCTTCCTCTATAATACCATTCAAATTTCATTTTTTTTTATATATATATATATATATATATATATATATTCGAATATTAAATGCTCAAATGCAGCCAGTTATAAATATGTACTACACTACTCAGGCTTATGCATTGTCAATGCCACTATAAGCATGTGTTTGCTGTTACACGTTCTGTCCACTAGAGGGACTTCCAACACCTGCCTGGCCTTGAAGGGGACCTGCAAGCAACTCGGTTTACATTATTTTCCAGCACGAGCACACAGCGACAAACACAAATCAACAGAGAACTGTGTAATGAAACATGATCTAACAAGTGTATTGAAGCAGCTCTGTTGTAAAGTCTAACGGTGCTCGGTTAGCACAATGACATCATGTTAGAAAACACATCTGAAACGATGTGTCATAAACTAAGTAACAACAGTGTTAGCCACGATGCTAACAGCATTGATAACTACGCCAAACGGTGCTGTCACTACTATTTTAGTGATTTATAAGCAACCAGTTTCTTGCAGATTGTCACGTGACTGAGAATGCAGCTGTTGGAAGCTAATAAATAAAGTCAAAGCTAACTCTGACAGCTGTAGGACAGCTAACATTACCTTTAGCTCTCTCCATGAAGCTCCCAGCTATGCTCATATAACTCTCGACGCAGTTAGGAAACCAGAACGAGCTAACTATTGATAACATAAGCATTTTGGCTCGGTGGATGTCGATTTTAAAGTCATGTTAAAACGATTTCCCATCGATTTCGACATCCCAAGACCTCACAATGCCTTGTGTTTCTCACTCCCGCTAACGTATTGTTCACCAGTTGTGACATGACAAAAGCATTTTGTTTTAACATGTGGGTAGGCCAAGGTCAGAAGAGGGCGATTAGCTAACGTTAGCCAACATATTTATTAAAAAAAAGTCACATTTGAATAGTAATTTCAGCATTGGAATAGTATAAATTTTTGTACTATTCGAATTATATTCGACTTTCGGAATCCGTTCCAATAGCCCTACTCCACACATACATTCCAGGATAAAAGAAAACAAACGCTCTGGGTTGTATTTCTTTAAACCAATCACAATCGCCCTGGGCGGCGCTAAACTGTGGACGCAGCGACGGTGGCTCTGCTAAATAATCTCAGGAAGGAACTTGTTTTGGTGGAACATTTGGCCCCAGCAAAAGAAAAAGCCACATACAATATTAAATAAATGTTAACTGTTCAAACAACACAGGGACATGAGCTATGTGTAATCTGTCCATAGAAAATCCCCGCCAATCGGTCCCAAAAGCCCAGTTAGAGTAAATGCCGTAAATATATCCTTTGTAAATCTTTACAATCATTCCCTGAAAGAACCAAGCAGGCCTGCCTTGTTGCACCATCGCATTTTTCTTCAAAACTTGCCATTTTCAGCGTGTAGCTCGAAGTTTGTTGGCGTTTCCCTGTGTGTGTTCCTGTGCCGGATGTTCCGGCGATTCTCCTGTAAGTGAACAGTCGTTGATCCAGACTATACCATTAGCTAACATCATCTAACATGCAAATAAGTCCAGCTGAGGCAGATGGGAATGTCATTAGTTTTGCTCATAATTTAATTATTGGTCACAATCAATTTTGACCTGATGATGGCAATAAATCAAAAGTCAGAGGATCACCAACGATATTACAATATGAATATTGAGTTGAAGTTTGAGTGGTTAGATACTCATTTGTCAAAAACAACTTCTTCTTCTTCTCAGTGAGTGAGTTAAAATAAACCTGGCAAGATCAACAGATGTTTACTGGACACAGAGCAGCAATAGCCCTTAGTCAAAAGCTGTACACATTTATATTTCCACCTATATTTAGTTATCATCTTTTCGCTCAGTGCCCTGCTCTGGTTTCCCAGCGTGAGCCAGCGCACAGTCAATGCGTCTGAGGATCTATTCCAGACACTGCAGTCAGAAAAATGCCCCAAATTCAATGAGGTCCACTTTGCCTGGTCTCATATTTGTGGGGATATCAGCCCGCTTTAAGCTACATAATGTAATAAATGGCAGTGAAGAAGAAGGGCAAAGAATCCCTCAAGGACAACAGGAAATTGCTGTTGTGGTTTCATCTGCTAGCTCTCTCGGTTTAAAAGCATTTACGCTTCAGACAAAGAGGAATTCCAGATTGAAAAATGTAATATCAGGATTCTCTCTGTCCCAGTGACATCCACTGTTAGCCGCGGCCCCCGCTTGGACACTGACAGACGAGGCAGAGTTGCCCCAAGTCGTCTGTCTGCTTTGTTAAAAGACTTCTTGCTGGAAACCCCTCTGCTCTGAACCCGGTCACCCCACAATGACTGAACCTGCAGTCATAAAAAAATAAATAATCTGCCTCTTGTAAACCAAACAAAATGGATTCAAAAGCCAATACTGACACCTCTGAGCATTCTTGAACTTTAGAACTCAAATCTTTGTTTGTTTTATTGGTGTCAAGGTTTGCATGCACAAGTCTAATCATGCTGTCTGACCTGATGCCTAGAACAATTCCCAACATTGTTATGTCTGACTTATCCCATAAGCACTATCAACTATTCAATACTGTAGTCACTGGCCAAGAACATCGTGTAAGGCACTTAATGGCCCTTATGGATCCTATGAACTTCACTTCAATTTGTGAATAAAAGAAAGCTGGCATTAAAGCAGCTGGGTGAAGAGTTATCTATTAACCTAAGTTAATGGAAAATGAACTAATGGACAGGCATACTTGGCTATTGCAGTGGTGTGACATAACATTTTCCTGGCTTGGTCAAATAAACAGCTTGTCTCTGTAGCACGTTCTAGGGATCTGTTGACTAAAGATGCTCAGGCTAAAATCCAGTTCATTTAACACCAGAGACCACTTAAACGCTGGCTGTCTCCGGCTGTTGCACTAGAATAAACACAAACTGAGGAGAGAAAGGTGTTAATAAATCAACTGCTCTCATTGCCAACACACCAGAAACAGACCAGGTGTCCCTCTGGATCATCACATTACATGGAACCATGCAGTAGGGCGTATCATTTCTCTCTGAGGGGGGTTTGCCTTGGTGTAGCAGTAATATGAATGAAACTGGCTTTCTCAAATGAAGCCTCTGCTCTGTAAATACTGGTAAAAGATATCTGTAGCTTATTATAGTCCATATCAATGCTTAGCCTTACACTGTACATTCATTAGTTTGCACATTTCACCATCTTAAAAAATGGTGAAATGATTTCTTTTTTTACAAACAAAAAATGAATGATTTAAGCACAAAGTAATTCTGTGTTGTCCCAACAATCAATTAGCACTTTCTAAAGTATTTAACCATGATGATGATTATTTCCTAACACTTGCTTTTGTTTATATGACATCTTAATTTAGTGAAAACATTTTTTTGTAAAGGTGTGGACACAGAACCGATGGCCAAACGTCGGCAGAAAAGGCAGTTGGACTGATCGGTGTCCCCGAGTTGGTCAAAAAAGTGTCTCAGAACACACCAAAGAGACGAGACGTAATACGTCGCCATAACAGCAGGCGGCGTAATCTGTATTGTCGCCCAAAAAATGAAAACCAGCAGCTGATTGGACGAACGCGTCACGTGGGTCTGGTTTCTCTGGAAATTCAAAGACAGACTGTCATGGCGGCTCGTTCAGAATACGATCTCATATTGGACTAAAAAAGTTCACCGAAACATGTTTCTGAGAACATTTTAAGAGAGAAATAGGCCGTGCAGTTGCTGAATCTGTCTTCATTTCAGATCCACAAAGGTCATTTTAAAAGATTTTCGCTCGTCATTTCTGGGTTAGCTCTCCACCAATCAGATTGGTCATTGAGTCCGACTGCCGGCAGTGCCCGCCCCGCCGATTCTACATGTCAAATCGGCCAAAATGAAGGCCGACGGCCCCTCGGACGGACGACTGCACGGAACACACTGAACAGACTCGAGTCACTGACCTCGCCAGACTGTCCAACGGCCGATTATCGGCTGTGTGTCCACACCTTATCAAGAATGTCAAATTTTTCGCCACTTAACTATTTGCCATACTTCACTATCTGATTTGACTGCTGATCAGTTACATAAAAGACCAGTGTTCAACCTTAAAAAGAGACTACCCAACAGGGAGACAGAGCTGTATGAATAGGCATTTTATGTCTGTATTGATTTCTCCTCTTTCTTCTCTAAATTGACCCACTTACCTGGTTGTTTTTCCAATGATGTGAAATTGAATACATGAACCTTAAGCTAAGGCATTTTGTATTTTTTCTTTTAGAAATGTCTCTAACAAAGAAACTGCCTCACAGTGTTCTTATTTTGTATCTTCATCGCACTGTAAAACAAAATAAATATAATTACACCTCTAAGGGCATTGGGGCTAAACCTAAGCACATGGAACAAAAATGTTCTCATAAAAGTGATTTTATAAAGGCTTGGAGGTAATACGTTTTTTTATCATTTGTTTGCTGGTATTTAGAATCATTTTTAAATACTGCAATGACCATTTCTTTTTGTTTTCATATATTTGAGTGGTGTAACCGAAGTGTCTGGGGTTTTCTGTCAAAATGTAAGTTTCTGTATGTGGTGCTCTTTTCTTTGTCTATTCAGTCATTGTGGCTATTACTGCGAATCCATTTCCTCTGTTTATCTCATACAAACCTCTGTTGCTGCAAATATATATAACACAGCACTTCCTGCATTTGACAGGACAGTTTCTCTCTGTCTCCAGTTGACTTTCCAAGTAGCCCTAACTAGGGTTGGGTACCGAAACCCGGTTCCTACGCAAACGGTAGTATTCGGACCGGATTAGAACGCAAATTTCGGTTCCTCATTTCAGTTCCGACTCAAATATTTTCCCTCTGTCGCTCCGGACAATGGCAGACTCTTTTTTTCTTTCTCCCTTTTCTGCCAAGTGGCGCACGTGCCCGCTTGCGGTGTTAAGCGCGCTATTCTCAGATATGCGCTCTACTATCACTGCTGATAGACGGCTTTTTGTACACGGCGCGCTCTGAAACGGACGTCAAAATGTCACACTTTCTCTGTAGTCTACTGTTAGCTAGTTACCGTTAATGTAGGCTACTTTTAAAATGTCATATTTCCCCTCTGGGCTCACCAAAACAGACGTAAAGGCATATTAACTATTCATTGACTGCACGTGATCGCTAGTAAACATATTCCACTTGCTCTGCTAGTCTATCGTTCAGGACCAGACCCTGTAGCCTGGTGGTGGGGGGAGTCTGCCCTTTCTAACTCCTCCCTGTGTGTCCAGGCCTCTTGGACACCATCTGAGAGGTTTCTCCTGTGTCCAGGCCTCTTGGACACCATCTGAGAGGTTTCTCCTGTGTCCAGGCCTCTTGGACACCATCTGAGAGGTTTCTCCTGTGTCCAGGCCTCTTGGACACCATCTGAGAGGTTTCTCCTGTGTCCAGGCCTCTTGGACACCATCTGAGAGGTTTCTCCTGTGCAGGACATGCCATTAGTCAGGAGAGGTGTCTTATCTCGCCAGAGAAGGTAAATATGGTCATTTTTCTGCAAAAGAACTGCTAAAGTTTGAAGCTGGTTGGCATACCAACTCAACAACATTTAATTAGTTGTTACTTGTTAATAGTGTAACTGTTATTTGTTAAATTATTGTAGTTATGTGTTAGGTGACTTAGGTTTACTTATATATTTAAGTACTTTAAAACGTTAATATATTGTTAAATTTAAATAATTTTCAATTTAAAAAAAAAAACTCCATAAAAGAGCCTTTCTTTGATGTCATTTTTCAGTTTTCCAAGAATCAGTTTAGGAATCGGAATCGTTTTAAAAGTACCGGTTCGGCATCGGAATCGTAAAAGTCCAAACGGTACCCAACCCTAGCCCTAACAACAATAAATACTACAACATAATAAATCCCTTTAAGGTCCCAAATACTAAAAAGTGAGATTTCGATATCTTTCTTTTATTAGAAATCAGGTCAAGGTACTATATAAATACTGTAAAAACTATAAAATGATCAGTCCACAGAGAAATGCACAGAAATTCAGAAACTGTGCCTTTAAATGAGCCGTCAGGACTTCCGTACAGTTGTGATGTCACAACTGTACTATCTAGGTAGAAAGTGACGCTACAGTGCCGTTACAGTCATTCCCCAGCTGCAATGACGGTGCAGAGACTTCGAAAGCGCAGATGCGGACGACCCGGAAACGGTGACCAATCAGTGCAGACTGGAATTTTTCGGGAGGGTTGGCTTGAAGACATAGGCTTTAAAACGGGGCGTTTCAGACAGAGGGTGATTACAGGTATATTCAGACAGACAGTATGAGAAAATAAAAAATAATACATTTTTTGAACATTAATCACATTAAAACATGTTCTAGAAGAACCCTAAATAAAAATATGAACCTGACAATGAGCATGATATGGGACCTTTAATAAATCCTTCTGTCAAACTGTCGCCGCAAAGCTGCAAAGACACAGCTGTCACTGTCTTAGGGCCCTGACACACCAACCCGATAATCAGCCGTTGGACAGTCTGGCGGGGTCAGTGACTCGAGTCTGTTCGGTGTGTTCCGTGCCATCGTCCGTCGGAGGAGCTGTCGGCGTTTATTTTGGCCGACCCGACATGCCATTACAGTCTGGCTGTGAATTTCCGGAGAAAAAAGACCCACGTGACGAGTTCGTCCAATCAGCAACCGGTTTTCATTTTCTGGGAAACAATACAGAGACCTGCTGCTATGGACGTATTACATTTTCGCGCACACGCAGAGCGTACGCTCAAGTCGGCGTCGCCTCAGTGTGTTTTGAGGCATTTTTTTAGACCTCGTGGACCCGACTGATCCGTCCGACTGGCTTTTCTGCCGACGGTCAGCCGTCTGGTTGGTGTGTAACAGCTTTTACAGAACTTACAGAGCATACTGTCATCTAGTGTCACCTGACGAACAACGCACACCTCTGGCCTGTCCTGCACTGGATGGAAACACATTCGTACCGGCACAGGATCCAAGCTCACTGGATCTCCACAGCGAAAGGTAAAGACAGAGCAGCACACTAGGCTCAGCTGCTGCTGCTCCACTAAGGCTACGTTCAGCCTGCAGGCAAAAGTGGCCCAAAATCTGGTCATGTGACCAGGTCAGACTTCTTCACAAGTAGTGTGAACAGTCAAATCTTGCCCAGTAGGGATCGACCAATATGGATTTTTTAGTGCCAATGCCGATACTGATTTTTTTTTTTTTCCATCAGCCTTAGCTGATGACCGATACCGGCTGCCGATTTTCTTGAGCCGATATTTGGAGCCGATATTGTTTTTGCTCCCTCAATTTACATCATAAAAATGTAAACCCTGCCACATTGGATTTGTTTTCAGAATCTGCTCTGCCATTTCTTTAAAAATAATAACCAAAAACACAGATCAGTATCACTTCTGCAATCATCTTACATTCATATCACCCAAATGATGTGTGCAATGTGCATCATATGGATGGGTGCACTGCATATGGTTAACTGTGCAAGGGTAAAAGGCTTTCATCAACATCTACAACACAGCCTTGATGAGGCATTGCTTGCTGACATATTATAAGACAGATATGATCAGGTCATCACAAAATGTCTTTTGTCAACACATTTAAATAATTTAAAAAACAATGAACTTGAAAAGTAGCCATTGAAATAAAGTGCTTGAGTTGTAATTTAAGACTGCCATGGTGCTAGTGGGGGAGGGGCAGAGCATGGTCTGCAGCGTCTCCAGCAACACAGAGCTGCCTGTGGACACCTGTCTGTAAATAATGCCGGGAAAAACTATCGACGAATGCAGCAGCCGCGTATCGGCCGATGCCGATACACGTAAGAACGCAAATATCGGCCCGATATATCGGCCCCATATTGCCCAGATCTGAGTTTTTCAAATCAGATTTAGACCACTTCCATATGTGGTCCTGAATCAGACCCAGGTCTGATTTTTTTCAATGCGGCCGCAGTGTGAACAACCAAGCGGATTTGATGGGACTTTTACGTCAATCTACATCGACATTTGTCACAATTATGCGTCGGCGGGAGTTAATTTTACTGTCTACACAAACAGTCAAATTAAAATCTTGACTAGGCCTACAAAATGGATAACAGTGATGGAGCAAGTCAATGGAGGGAGAGGGAGGCGATAGACCTCATTAGTGGGTGGGGATATACTTCAATTCAATCAAAACGGCTGCCATTACACAAACATTTTGAAATAAAAGTGAAAATGCTTACTTCCTCCATAGCCTCCCTAACTTTAGTGCGACAGCGTGCTGCATCTGATGTCACTGTCATTGTCCTTGCGCATGCGGGTCAGTTTGAAACCGCAAACAGTTCACGCTGGAATCTGATATAGGCCCCGTTTTAAAAGGTAATGTGAACAGCCAAACAAAAAATCGGATCTGAGCAAAAAAATCCGAATTAAGCTTTAAGACTTTGAATGTAGCCTTAGCAGCTTCACGTGCCAGCTCACATTACAATCACAGTTTTAGACCCGCCGACATGTGGGGTCAGGAAGTGGACCGTACTCTACTGAACTCACTGTCCCACAAGCAGGGTCCAAAATGAACTTTTTCGTCCACCAGCCAAATGGCTAGTGAATGTTCACATTTTACCAGCCAATAGATTAACATTGTTTTGTGGCTGGCGAGTAGGGTCGGTCATCCAATTCCGATTCTTCCTTTCGATTCCGGTTCTTTTACCAGCATTTGGCTGGTAGATTGTGCTAGTTTTGATCAATGCCCACAAGGTAGAGGTTTTTTCTTCTCTGGTGAAGACAGAGAGAGAGAGATAGAGAGAGAGAGAGAGAGAGAGAGAGAGAGAGAGAGAGAGAGAGAGAGAGAGGGAAGAAGAAGGAAAGAACAGGGAAGTTAAGAAAAGCAAAGTAAAGGTGTAGAATTCGAAGCCTTGTGTTTCCCAGGTGGCCTGGATTACATCCGTACAGAGCTTTGTTTCCTACTGCTCATCTCATTAGAACAAAATGGAAAGCCCACTCCACTTCTAAAAAAAAAAGAAAAACCCAAAGCAGAGCAAGCAGCAGGGTTAATGGGTTGACAAGCTGTGGCCTGTGATAAGCTGAACATGTTTGGCACATAGCTCAGACTCATTACTTGTGCCCCTCCTGAGGGGAGCTGCGGAAAGAGAAGAACAGCCACAGGAACTGAAATGTCTCCACCACTCACTTATGTCTGCTCTTTGCCAAAATACATGTGTTCTTTGGAAATGTATAGTCTGGAGATGAATGGGACTGAACAGGAACCTTTTTAAAAGCAAAAGAAGTGCTGAAGATGATGTTGCACTGAATTGGAAGTCGATGCATGAGTTGCCAGGGCGACAACTCTTTTTATTACTAGTGACTGGAGTGTCAGAGAGTACGTGGTATATGTTTTATCTTAAAGGATGTCCTCTTTTTAATGAAAGCCTGTGCACCTTGAAGTTACACTGACCCAGTCATGTCTTAATTAGGAAAGCCCCAGTTATTCATTTACTACAGCTCCTGGAACCAACAGATTACGATTCATAATTAATCCCTATTTGGACAGGATTAGCTCAACAATAGGAGGTACAATCCACCTGGACTGAGTTTGAGTCTTTGAATTTGAATTTTAACTAATTTAAGTGATGTCTTATGTTTGCAATGCAAATAAACTAAAATCATGTTATTTTGTAAATATCAGTGGAATGGTCTGCCTTGTTTGGAGATATTGACAAAGGCTTTATTGAATATAAATGGAATTCTCCCACTGCACTGGCAGAAGACAAAATCTACTAGTGAAGAATAGACATTATACAGTACAACAGTATACACTGGCTGAGTAGTACTCCTCTTGACTATTAAACTCATGTTCATGCTTACAATTCTCCTTTAAGACTGAATCAAATTCAAACTAACATTTTTACAGTATAGGGTGGTATAATTGTTACGGGCACAGGTCCACGGTTTCAGTCCCGCCCATGTCTGTCAAGTCTGATTAGATTTAGGCATCTTTGAGTCGATAAAGGAAGACCAGTTGCAGTCTGAATTCCTGCAGGTGAAACCTGACTTTTTCTCAGCATGGAAGCACCTGAGGACATTCTTGCTATTATTCTCAGCTTAAACTTCAGCCCCTTGAAAAACTGTAGACTAGATGTGGCCTTACTGTACAACAACCTTGCAAAAGTATGACGTTGCAGCTGTTCATTCACAAAGAGCCCAGTCATTACCCTGATCAGGGCCTCACAGTGCTGCAGATAAACATCTGGACATGAGCGGACCATAAAGAACCAAAACCATGCCTCCATCTCCCGCCTACAGCAGCTGGAAGCCATTCATACTGGGTTGCTCCACTGGAGGCTCTGGAGAGGGGGAAGCAGTGAGAAATGCCAATGTTTGTGTTTGCATCCCAAATTCTAACTCATGTCCTTCTTGTGTTTTCTGGCCCCAAAGCACAGGACGTGAAACCTTATGCCTGATGACCGAGACCGAAATCCAGACAGCAGCCACAAAGTAATTTGTTGCTGCGCATAAAGCAGAGGAAACACATCACATGCATGCTTGGAATGACTTCTCTCTGCAGTGGATACAAGAAGTCCATATGAAAAATGTTAAATGGGAGTTGTGGTCCGTGTCAGATCAAAGGGAATGGGGTGGTGTGTCAGGGCTGGTTGGTGATTGGGCGAGCTTTTCATCCACCCCCTTTTTTTAAGTGCACAAAAAAAAGATGGTTCCAGGCCACAGTTTGGATGCACCTCACATTTAGTCTTTATTCCATATCTTCAGAACTACTGGTGACTGGTATCTGCAATAAGTCTGAGAATGAAGCCACATCAAAGTGTTACACTAATTAACTCAACTGCAGACAAAAGGTGACTTTAGATGAATAGCGGTTGGGTAGAGCGTGCACGACATGACACATATGACACTGTATGCAGTTCGTCATTTGGTCATAAACAACCGAGTTGCTTGCCATTCCTTGAATTTGTCTGATGATTTTGTCATCAACACGCCCACTTGCTTGCTGTGAATTCTTGCTTTTTGGGCTCAATCGGGCGGACTTTGCAGTAAGGAGCTGGCAAGGTAAAGACCGTTTAATGTCCGGATACATTGCTGGGATAAAGAATCCCCTCTCGCTATCTCTGCTATTGGGGCTTAACTATGAAGGTCAATGTGGCGCAAAATGTGAGAGCTTGTAGAATACGATGTGAGAAAATCTGAACTTTTTGTGTTAAAATTTGCACTTGTAAAAAAATATTCGGTTACACTTTACTTGAAGGTATCTACATAACAGTGACATGACACTGTCATGAACGTGTCATAAACATTATAAACAAGTCATAAACGTTTATGACACAACGCTTCTTTTAGTAAGTGTCATTCGGTTTTTGTCATGACAAGTTATGGTTAGGGTTAGGGTTAGGGTTAGGGATCATGTATCATGACTGTGTCATGTGTTCATTACAGTGTCATGTCACTCTTATGTAGATACCTTCAAGTAAAGTGTTACAGAATATTCATACGCATGTGATCTGAATTTGAAGTCACACAAAGAAAAAAAACACATGAGAGCTTGTTAAAAAAAATCTGAAATTGTAAGTTGAAATTTGCACTCGTAGAAAATGCTCACGCAGCTGTATTCTGAATGTGAAGTCACAGAAAAAATATTCACAAAATGTGTAGATTGATATTTCCATGAACACAATGACAAACTGTTTGCTGCAAACTTGTAATGCAACATTTACTCGTATACTTTTTTAACTTTTTTACTTTTTTTTACTCATTTTCAATCACAACCACGACTCAGTGTTTACAACCTCTCCAATCTGTCACTGCAACTTCACACGTGTGCTCTCTCACGTCACAAAGTGGTCAATCTGCGCGCCTCGACTTTTGCAACATTTCTTGCGATACATTTGGTGCAAACCTAATTTGTACCTGTGGACTTAGGCTGTGGAGCTCTGAGCCAACAGAACGGGGAAAGCAGGGTTTCTATCGACAGATGAAGGAATACTCTGTCTGGCTTATTTATGTAGCATTGAAGCGGGGTCAGCCCTATGTTCCCACAGCCCAATGGTCCCACAGCCCTATGTTCCCACAGCCCAATGGTCCCACAGCCCAATGGTCCCACAGCCCTATGTTCCCACAGCCCAATGGTCCCACAGCCCTATGGTCCCACAGCCCTATGGTCCCACAGCCCAATGGTCCCACAGCCCTATGTTCCCACAGCCCTATGGTCCCACAGCCCTATGGTCCCACAGCCCAATGGTCCCACAGCCCAATGGTCCCACAGCCCTATGTTCCCACAGCCCAATGGTCCCACAGCCCAATGGTCCCACAGCCCTATGGTCCCACAGCCCTATGTTCCCACAGCCCAATGGTCCCACAGCCCAATGGTCCCACAGACCTATGGTCCCACAGCCCTATGTTCCCACAGCCCTATGGTCCCACAGCCCTATGGTCCCACAGCCCAATGGTCCCACAGCCCTATGGTCCCACAGCCCAATGGTCCCACAGCCCAATGGTCCCACAGCCCTATGGTCCCACAGCCCTATGTTCCCACAGCCCAATGGTCCCACAGCCCTATGTTCCCACAGCCCTATGGTCCCACAGCCCTATGGTCCCACAGCCCAATGGTCCCACAGCCCTATGGTCCCACAGCCCTATGTTCCCACAGCCCTATGGTCCCACAGCCCTATGGTCCCACAGCCCAATGGTCCCACAGCCCTATGGTCCCACAGCCCTATGTTCCCACAGCCCAATGGTCCCACAGCCCTATGGTCCCACAGTCCTATGTTCCCACATTTCTAAGATTTTTCTTAAAATTAGGCCCTTTGTTAGGGTTAAGGTTACATTCCATCTGTAGTCCTTTGCTACTGGAAAATAGGTTGGGTGTAATTGGCCACCAGATTGGGAGAAAGGGAGATAAAATCTGATACAAATTTATGAAAAAGGAAATGTGGGAACATAAACATAATAAAAAAATCTTAGAAATGTGGGAACATAGGGCTGTGGGAACATAGGCCCACTCCCACTGAATCTTGGTGGAATAGCAAGCTATGGGTTAGCTAACTAGCCAGCCAGCCCGCTTCTAAATAAATACCTTTTTAATTATCTAAACACGTTTTAACAGTCAAACTGAAACACTGGCGGTGAGCTGCAGCCGCAGACGGACCATCATCAGTGGGGATACTTAATACTTAACACCACCCAGGACAGTTGTGACTGGTGTAAAGAAATACAAACAAGCCAGAGAGTTTTTCCCTCTATCCCAGAAAAGATAGGCGGTGTAGCCAGACCACCCCCCAGCACTGACACAGCGCTGTGGAGAATGCAAGACTGTGTCCAGTCCAACTGATTTGGACATCTGCATTCTCACATACAGCTCCGCAGGGTAATGTCGAGATCATTTCAGGTTTGCAGTGTATGTGTGAAAGGGTTTTCAGTGTGCTATACCAAACCGATGACCCAACACACTCTCCAGGAGAACTCTCCGTGGGTTCTTCAATATGAGTAGAGATGTTCCGATACTGATACCAGTATCGCTATCGGCTCCGATACTGCCTAAAACGCTGGTATCTGTATCGGGACGTACTGGAGTTTATGCACCGATCCGATACCACGTAATAAAGGCCTAAAGAAAATCTACGTTAAAGTAGTTTATTTATGTTCTTTTTCTGTTATAACTGACTGTCAAACTGCAGAATAAAAGAAAGTTCTGTGGCATTCATTGTTCATGTTTCACAAAGAGTTTAACCTGAGCCAGACTGACAACAAAGATAGAAATAATATCACATCCATACAGGGATAGTAGTATACACTTGTTAAAACATAATAAAATATATGACACACTGGTATCGGATCGGTACTCGGTATCAGCTTTAAAAACTGTGTATAGGCCTACAAAGTATCCATTTTTAACTTTTTATTATGCCTTTATTACATCTACCTAAATACACTGTAAGTAATGTAAACAGCAAACGGACACTCACTAGTACAAAAAATAAAAAACGTGTGTTTATCTATAATTAAATTGGATATATAATAAAATCCTAATACAGAGTAATAATAATAGTAATGCTGTAGACTATGGCTCACTGTAGTTAACAGATGGGTGTCCTCTGTGACAGACTGATCATAGAGCTCAGAATCTTGTTATCTTATCAGTGAGGTTTCACATGCTGGGTATGATGTACGATGAGCTCTGAGCTGTCTTTTACTAACTTAATTACCTTAATTACCTCCAGGCACAAGTCTCTGAGCTAGAGTCCAAGTCAAGTCTCATGTCTTTGAGCTAGAACCAAAACAATTACTGACCAAATATTAAGGTACTAAAGAAGAAAGGACTTGCTTGTCTTTTGCTGAATAATAATGACAGATCTTGCCTCCTATTTTGCAGGCCTTGTATGAATTTTTTAAAAGCCAAAGCAAAGCTTATGATGAATGGCACAGCAGCTGCCGGTGCAGTCGACATGTTTGTTGTCCTCTGTCACGTGAGCCCGTGTGCAGCAGATACGTTACGTGTATAACGCAGGTAGGTTATAGGTTACGCAGGGAGGGGAATAACATGCACCTCATCAGACGTTTCCTAAAAATAAAAAATTGTTCACGAGTCCAAATCTTTTGAGGACGAGTCTCAAGTCAGGTCCAAAGTCATTCTGTGTGCAGTCTATATCATCGATGTTTCATTTCGGGATTGTTCAGGTGCCGCAGGAGATTCCGCCGGATGTCCCTCATTTTTGGCCGGATGTCCGTCACCTTCCTCTTTCTTTGTGTTGGCGTTCTAACCTCTGGAGGATTTGTGAGGACTATGGTTAACTGCTCGTCAGATCTCTGCAGGGTAAATCCAGACAGCTAGCTAGACTATCTGTCCAATCTGAGTTTTCTGTTGCACGACTAAAACTACTTTTGCACACCAGAGCACGTTTTTCTCAGAGTCTCAAACTCGAGTCCAGATCTCTGTCTCCAGGACAATATCTTGTTTTGTCAAGTGCTACATCCTAGGATGCAGAAGAGGGTAACAATACATACTGAATCAGTATCAGCAAAAGATAAACACCTTTACTTCCTCCCTGGTTGTCTCCTGAGATCGAGGCCTCCCCAGCCATTTGCTCATGTGTTGTCCAGCCCCTCAGGCTGTGGCCTGATGATGTATGTCATATGTAGAAGGCCAAACAATTGGTCCTTTGCTGCCAGTGCTGCTCTGCTTCACCATGTTTACCTGCTATTGGCTTTATCTTTTGACAACCTTCACCTAAATTCAAGCCCAAGCTTACACTCGACCAGGATCAAAAGACCCTGTCATATATTAACCTGCAAATGCTTTTTTTTTAAACTTAAGTTGCCCACGCAGGCCAGCTGTTAGAGCTCCTGACTCCAGTCTTTTAAAGTCTTTAGGATAAACACAAATGTAATTCCATGACCATACTTTAATAAGAGACATACAAGAACATCTACTTTGAAAACATGGTGGGATTCTGCTGAGAAAATGATGCTACTTTAAGTTCATGTTAAAATGCCCAACTTTACAGCAGAATTAAACATGTTTACAGTCTGGTACAAAAGTCTCTCTAGCTAATTTCCCCCCTTATGACTTCAACTGTACAGGGTTGAATTTATTTATAACTCACCCGTTTATATTATACTCAGGGTTAAAGTTTGGCATAATTAAGGGCGTGCTGCTTCAAGTGACAGGTGGCTGCTGTCCCAGGAGACTGTAGGCTTCATTCGGCCCGCCTCAGCTCCACCCACGCTCCGCCTCTTTGCTCATTTTTGCATTAGCCGGCCGTTATGCAACTTCAGGCACTGCCAAGATGGCAACTGCCGGAGCCACCAAGAGCCACCCACTTTGAGCTTCATTTTTCGTCAGAAACCTATGGGTGACATCACGGAGACTACATCGATATGTTATACAGTCTATGGGAAACATTCTCTCTTGTTAAAAGGTATAGTAAGGGGCAGGGTATCGTTAAAAAATGTTCGATACCGGTACCGATACCATGACTTTGATACAGGTTCCTAAACTGTTTTGGATACCAATTTTATAAAAACAAAAAGAAATTCCAACATTACACATACAATTTTAGTCTCAGTTGCATAGAGTTTTCCCTGCCTGCCTCTACAACGTGTAGTGTTAAGCCGATAATCGGCCGTTGGACAGTCTGGCGAGGTCAGTGACTCGAGTCTGTTTGGTGTGTTCCGTGCCGTCGTCCGTCCGAGGGGCCGTCGGCCTTCATTTTGGCCGATTTGACATGTATAATCGGCGGGCACTGCCGGCAGTCGGACTCAAATGACCCATCTGATTGGTAGAGTGCTAACCTGGAAATGGGGAGCGAAAATCTTTTAAACTGACCTTTGTCGATCTGAAATGAAGACAGATTCAGCAACTGCACGGCCTATTTCTCTCTTAAAATGTTTTCAGAAACACGTTTCGGTGAACTATTTTAGTACAATATGAGATCGTATTCTGAACGAGATTCCATGACAGCTTGTCTTTGAATTTCCGGAGAAACCAGACCCACGTGACGCGTTCGTCCAATCAGCTGCCGGTTTTCATTTTTTGGGCGAGAATACAGATTAGCGCCGCCTGCTGTCATGGAGACATATTACGTCTCGTCTTTTTGGTGTGTTCTGAGGCAATTTTTTGACCAACTCGGGGAGACTGATCAGTCCAACTGCCTTTTCTGCCGAGGGTCGGCCGTCTGGTCAGTGTGTCTGCAGCTTTAGACAGCCACAAACATTATTAGATCTTGGTAGAAGCATGCTGAATGCTTATTGGCTCACTGATGCTAATGAGATTTACTCCTTAGGTTTTGAAACTGGGTATTGAATGACAAGACATTTTTCGATACTCCTTTAGAGGCAATTCGGTCGGTGCCTAAAAAGTATTGGCCTACTTACAGCACCTTTAATATGTAGAAGAGTTAACATCCGGTCTGCGTTGCACAAGCCTACCTGGGTCAGGGTCATAGTTCTTAAACTACATTTGATCTAATGTTGGCAGAGGCTGGTCAAACTCTGTTGCTGTGTGTGTAAGTGATTGTGAAACACATACACGGGCTACCTCACACTCAGCACGACAGGCCCTCACAGACAGACAGTGATACTAAAACAATATTTTCAACTGTATCTTACAGTCAGCGTGTCAGTTTCACATGCAGGGTCAAAACATCGGCTTCATGTGTCAAGTTTTCCTTTCACACCGGGTGAGAATAATATTCAGCCAAAATATGGTCGGATGACTTTTTGTTATTGACAGGAACGTAAGTCAGCCTCATGAGTTCAGGTTACTTAACCCTTGTGTTGTCCTCGGGTCAAATTTGAAATATGTATGTTTTTTTTCCAAGCGAAGCGCCCCAAGATAATATGTATGTTTTATGGAACCCATACAACATTCTTCGCAGGAAAAATAAATGATTGAATTGAATATTTTTTATTCAATTTTAAAGCATTTGAAAACAAAGTTGTTTAAATGGTTTTAAAAGGGCATCCTGACTAAACTTAGACATAAACCAGTCTGTGATCTACTCAACATCCTCTGATCTGAACTATTAGTCAAAATAATTCATAATATTTGCTTTTTTTTAAATCAAAAATTAGGTTTAATGTCATTTAAATTAGGTGTATTGACCATGACTTAAAAAAAAGGGTTGAGAAAAGTGACAAAAACATTTTTAAAAAGCGTCAAAAGCATCAGGAAAAAAAGCGCAAATGTTAAGAAACAGGTCAAAATTCTCAAAATTCCAGCTTCTTAAATGTGAGTATTTTTCTAGTTTCTTCTCTCCTCTCTGACAGGAAACTGAATATCTTTGAGTTGTGGACAAAACAAGACATTTGAGGACGTCATCTTGGAAAACACCGATCAACATTTTTCACCATTTGCTGACATTTTATAGACGGAACAATGGATTAATCGAGAAAATAATCGACAGATTAATGGCCAATGAAAATAAAATCGTTAGGTGCAGCCCTACTTTGGCTGCTCTAACATTGGACGACAGGCGAGTGGCTTTTATGGCACCAGGCCCAGGAATAACCCCATCTGGCATTCCCACTGTGAGGGAACCAGAGCCTGGAACACAGATGTGAAGGCCACTGACCTGACAGTTCAGGCCACTCTATGGACTGGACCTTCCCGCCCCAGCATTACACACTGTGATTGGTTGATTGAGTCTCTCTTTGGCACTGGAAAAAGACAACAGCTTCCATGTGAGAGCTGAGGACGTCAGTCAGCCTGTCATGATAAACTCATCTAAAACAGAATATGTCCCACCTGGTCCTTTCAAATGTCTTCATGCCACAAGACCATAGAAATGAAATGCCACTGACAATTTGTCTCCTCAAACCGTACGCAAGCTTTTATTGTGACAATCATTTAGTGTTGGTAATGTGACAGAACAGGTTTGGATGTTGTCTTTGGTTTGAGCGATGTGACCACAGATACCGAAGTTCTGCCACTTCAGGGAAAATTGCAGCTAACACTGTGGAGATCCCGCTGAGACAAAAACAGCACAGGTCAGCAATATTCTTATTGTTTAAATCTCCTCATGGTTAATCATAAAGAACCCTTCTGCAGCCTCAACCAGCTGAGAGCGAGTTAATGAATAACAGGGCGCTCTGTGGGGCTGTGAAGTGATTTACTGCCTTATCAGAACTGGAAACTAGGATTAAACCATACAAACCACAGGCACTAATTAAGATAAATGATTAAAACAATAAATGTAGCAGTCTGCACGGCATCTATCAAGCAACCTGTGTTACCTGAAATGAGACATAGTGCAGTTGGCGCCACGTTGGTTGAGATAAGCCTACCACACACCAAGCCGATTTTATCTATCTATCCATCTTTATTTAGTGGTGCCTTTCATATCAGGTTTCTGCAGGTTTCACCAAGGCAAATTTAAGAATTTTGAAGACCTTTTTAAGACCATTATGAATGACATTTTTCATTTTATTAAAAAACAAATTGGGGCATTTTAGTCCTTCATTTATATAGGACAGCTGGAGACATGAAAGGGGAATGACATGCAGCAAAGGGCTGCAGGTCGGAGTCATACCTGCGGTCTCTGCATCAAGGACTAAACCTCTATATGGGCGCCTGCTCTACCAGGTGAGCTAACCAGGCACCCGCATTATGAATGAAATTTAAGACCTATGTCGCAACATTATTTTTTTTTTTAAATGTCAGATGTCAGAGTGCGTAAACATTGTCTGAAACAATTCCCCGATTTGCTCATTATAGGCATTATAGGACTGGTGTCTGGATTGGCTGCAGTCCTTTAAAGGAACACGCTGACTTTTTGGGACTTTAGCTTATTCACTGTAACCCCCAGAGTAAGATGAGCCCTGTTAAATCTATGTCGTGGCTACGTTCGTACTGTAGGTATGTGGAGACACAGACCCTACGCCGTAGCCTGACGAGCACCTCTCGAAAAATGTAACTACATGACGACTAAACAACATGAAATCAAGGAGAGGGTTAACTTTTCCTGCTACAGAGTTCCCACCGTGGTCAGAAAGAACAGGGGAGACACTGTGTTTCTCTCACTATGACTCTAGAATCGCTACTCACTCTGAAGCTAATCTCCATCGCTCTCTCATTCGCTCTACCACACACTCCCCACGCACACACAAACATGCACCGGCCCTGCTATTCTCTTAAAGAGATCGACGTACACACCGACGCAGTTTAAACTTCAGGCCACTTAAGTAGGCTACGGGGAATGCTCTGTGTGGAGCCTCCGCACAACCATAAATCAAGCTTAAAGTGCACATATTTGGCGGACGGGTATAGTAAGTAAGTAAGTAAAGTTTATTTATATAGCACTTATCACAGACAGAGTCACACAGTGCTTCACAGGCCTAATAAATAAATACATTATAAAAAAAATCAATAATCACAAAAAGTTTAATAAATCACATTAAGTCATAGTAAAACACTAAAGCATAAAATACAGGGGAATACAGTCAACAATGTTGTTAAAGGTCCCATGGCATGACAATTTCACTTCATGAGGATTTTTAACATTAATATGAGTTCCCCCAGCCTGCCTATGGTCCCCCAGTGGCTAGAAATGGTGATAGGTGTGAACCGAGCCCTGGGTATCCTGCTCTGCCTTTGAGAAAATGAAAGCTCAGATGGGTCGATCTGGAATCGTCCCTTTATGACGTCATAAAGGGAAAGGTTACCTCCCCTTTCTCTGCTTTGCCCGCCCAGAGAATTTGGCCCACCCATGAGAGAGAGAGAGACATCATGGCTTTCAAACAAGCGAAGCATGGCAGTTGGTCAAGGCCACACCCCCACCCTCCACCTTGCCCCCCCCTTTCTCCTCCTCAATAGCATTTAAAGCTACAGACACAGAAATGGCACATCCTAATGAAAGCTCATTGTGGGACTGGCTCTAGTGGCTGTAATTCTGCACCAAGGCTGAATTTTGGGAAAGAGACTTCAGATACAGTATTAGGGGACCACTAAGACCTATATAAAAGAGACTTCAGATACAGTATTAGGGGACCACTAAGGCCTATATAAAAGAGACTTCAGATACAGTATTAGGGGACCACTAAGGTCTATATAAAAGAGACTTCAGATACAGTATTAGGGGACCACTGAAGTCTATATAAAAGAGACTTCAGATACAGTATTAGGGGACCACTAAGGTCTATATAAAAGAGACTTCAGATACAGTATTAGGGGACCACTAAGGCCTATATAAAAGAGACTTCAGATACAGTATTAGGGGACCACTAAGGCCTATATAAAAGAGACTTCAGATACAGTATTAGGGGACCACTAAGGTCTATATAAAAGAGACTTCAGATACAGTATTAGGGGACCACTGAAGTCTATATAAAAGAGACTTCAGATACAGTATTAGGGGACCACTAAGGTCTATATAAAAGAGACTTCAGATACAGTATTAGGGGACCACTAAGGCCTATATAAAAGAGACTTCAGATACAGTATTAGGGGACCACTACGGCCTATATAAAAGAGACTTCAGATACAGTATTAGGGGACCACTGAAGTCTATATAAAAGAGACTTCAGATACAGTATTAGGGGACCACTAAGGTCTATATAAAAGAGACTTCAGATACAGTATTAGGGGACCACTGAAGTCTATATAAAAGAGACTTCAGATACAGTATTAGGGGACCACTAATGCCTATATGAAAGCATCCAAAAAGCAGCATGTCATAGGACCTTTAAACGATGCCTGACTAAAAAGATGCGTCTTTAGCTGCTTTTTAAAAATGTTAGCAGAGGCTGCCATTCCTAAGACAAGAGGCAACGCGTTCCAGTCTAGGAGTGACTATTTGGAAAGCTCTGTCCCCTCTAGTTCTCAGCTTAGTGCAGGGAACAGCCAGTAAGCCCTGATCAGAGGACCACATACGGGTGCAGCAGATCACTTATGTAAGCCGGTGGTGCCTGACCATTGATGGCTCTGTAGGTAATGACAAGAATCTTGAACTGGATCCTGAATTTAACAGACAGCCAGTGCAAAGAGGCCAGGATAGGGGTTATGTGACATGCCCTCCCTGACCTTATCAGCAACCTAGCAGCAGAATTGGGGGACCAATTGTAAACAATCTGCAGATGATGTAGTGAGGCAAGTAAAAAGAGAATGACTGTAGTCCAAACAAGAGGAAACAAGGCATTTCTAACCTAGCATAGGATACAACACGCCTGAGTTTAGCAATGTTTCTAAGAAAATATTACGTTTTTCAATTTAATTTAGGGTTAAGGTTAGGGTTAGGTGCCTTGAAATCAAGGGGGTAAGCTTCTCCTCACAACGCGTACCTCCTATGGCGCTATTTTGATGCTACAAAGCGATCACCCCCCGTTAGCATCCCATTGACTGCCATTCATTTTGATGTCACTTTGACAGCGAATAACTTTACATCTGAAGTGTTTAAAGACTTTATTTGTCCATTGTTTATTTCTAAAGAAACACGACAATGTATAAAAGGCTCCATTACCTTGTACCTCACGTTATGGCTCCGTAGCAGACGTTTTTATAAAAATAGGATTGTGTCATAACCACAGGACTTACTGTTGCATAGTAGAGGAATTACCGTATAGTACAGGAGAAGCTCTCAGGCAGTTTGGACTCACATTAGTGTAATTACTAACGTTAACTAGCATTTTAGTTAGCAGTAATTAGCCTGTGCCTATGTTATCTCCTTACATATACAGTGAGGAAAATAAGTATTTGAACACCCTGCTATTTTGCAGGTTCTCCCACTTGGAAATCATGGAGGGGTCTGAAATTGTCAACGTAGGTGCATGTCCACTGTGAGAGACATAATCTAAAAAAAAAAAATCCAGAAATCACAATGTATGATTTTTTAACTATTTATTTGTATGATACAGCTGCAAATAAGTATTTGAACACCTGAGAAAATCAATGTTAATATTTGGTACAGTAGCCTTTGTTTGCAATTACAGAGGTCAAACGTTTCCTGTAGTTTTTCACCAGGTTTGCACACACTGCAGGAGGGAGTTTGGCCCACTCCTCCACACAGATCTTCTCTAGATCAGTCAGGTTTCTGGGCTGTCGCTGAGAAACACGGAGTTTGAGCTCCCTCCAAAGATTCTCTATTGGGTTTAGGTCTGGAGCCTTGCTAGGCCACGCCAGAACCTTGATATGCTTCTTACAGAGCCACTCCTTGGTTATCCTGGCTGTGTGCTTCGGGTCATTGTCATGTTGGAAGACCCAGCCTCCACCCATCTTCAATGCTCTAACTGAGGGAAGGAGGTTGTTCCCCAAAATCTCGCAATACATGGCCCCGTTCATCCTCTCCTTAATACAGTGCAGTCGCCCTGTCCCATGTGCAGAAAAACACCCCCAAAGCATGATGCTACCACCCTCATGCTTCACAGTAGGGATGGTGTTCTTGGGATGGTACTCATCATTCTTCTTCCTCCAAACACGGTTAGTGGAATTATGACCAAAAAGTTCTATTTTGGTCTCATCTGACCACATGACTTTCTCCCATGACTCCTCTGGATCATCCAAATGGTCATTGGCAAACTTAAGACGGGCCTTGACATGTGCTGGTTTAAGCAGGGGAACCTTCCGTGCCATGCATGATTTCAAACCATGACGTCTTAGTGTATTACCAACAGTAACCTTGGAAACGGTGGTCCCAGCTCTTTTCAGGTCATTGACCAGCTCCTCCCGTTTAGTCCTGGGCTGATTTCTCACCTTTCTTAGGATCATTGAGACCCCACGAGGTGAGATCTTGCATGGAGCCCCAGTCCGAGGGAGATTGACAGTCATGTTTAGCTTCTTCCATTTTCTAATGATTGCTCCAACAGTGGACCTTTTTTCACCAAGCTGCTTGGCAATTTCCCCGTAGCCCTTTCCAGCCTTGTGGAGGTGTACAATTTTGTCTCTAGTGTCTTTGGACAGCTCTTTGGTCTTGGCCATGTTAGTAGTTGGATTCTTACTGATTGTATGGGGTGGACAGGTGTCTTTATGCAGCTAACGACCTCAAACAAGTGCCTCTAATTTAGGATAATAAATGGAGTGGAGGTGGACATTTTAAAGGCAGACTAACAGGTCTTTGAGGGTCAGAATTCTAGCTGATAGACAGGTGTTCAAATACTTATTTGCACCTGTATCATACAAATAAATAGTTAAAAAATCATACATTGTGATTTCTGGATTTTTGTTTTTAGATTATGTCTCTCACAGTGGACATGCACCTACGATGACAATTTCAGACCCCTCCATGATTTCCAAGTGGGAGAACTTGCAAAATAGCAGGGTGTTCAAATACTTATTTTCCTCACTGTACCTACGCTCTCCGTCTATGTAAGATTGGGAATGATTGAGATTTCTCTTGGCACAGCTACCAGAAGACTTCCAACTTTCAGACAGGTTGCTCACGTCACATCTACGTCGTCTCTCTCAGTTGGAGGCTGCGCAGTAACGCTCGGCGCTTCTACTCAGTGCTTCTAATGGTCTTCACTGGTCTCCGTCCAGAGCAACGGCATCTGTTGGTCCATTCTATATACAGTCTATGCTTGAAGTTGTTTGTTTTTTTGGCTGGTGAGTGAAGCAAAAGTCGACCAGCCACTTGCACATTTGACCGGCATTTGGCTGGTAAATGGTGCTAATTTTGAACCCTGTGCGGAGGTAGTTTCTTAGCATATTCTGATTCAACAGCACGTGAGTTGGAGTCTGAGGAAGAAGCGTGTTGCAACATGTGCCTTGGTATGTCCTTTGTTGGTACTCACGACGCAGGGAGCTCAGACACACATAAAGGAGCGTTGATTTCTACAGCGAGCATGCAGTCTCCATGAAGAACATATAACAATAAATCACAGCCATTCAAACTGCAAATAAAGCAGACCTGATAAACCTGATGGAATTGTCCCCAAAAGAAACTCAATCATCATAACATGACAACATAACACAAATTGTATCATTACTGTTCCATGTCTGTTTTCCCTGCCATTATAAGGTTGAGGTGCAGCACCCAAGCCGTTTTGGGCAGCACCTAAGCCGAATAAATGCAACTAAAAGACTTTTCTCAGATCTAAGGATTGTAGTTGGACTTCTTTAGCTCTAAGTTTTAGCTTGAAGCTTTTTGAGTGTCATTTATTTATTATCTCCTCTAGCTTTTCAAACATTTCAGACACAGATATAGGCATCACTAGGTGCTAGATAAGACTCTTAGAAATCACATCTGCACTAAGTGCAGTGTATTCCCAACTTGTATATATTTTAAATATTTAAATATTTGTTCTTGTATTCTATCCTATTATTATTTCATGTATATTGTATGTATGTATATTGTATCCTAATATTTCATGTATATTCTGTGCTGTGACTGATATTTTGCTGCTGTAACACTGTAATTTCCCATTTTTGGGATCAATAAATATCTATTTATTAGGGCTGTCTGCGTTAACGCGATAATCGCGATGCGATTAAGGGCCGACGCGATGCGATTATTTGTTTTTAATCGCATCAATCGCATGCCGGCATGCGATTCATTTATTTTACACTTCACTCAGCTTTGCGTCGTGCCTAACGGCTACTATTTTGACCCTTTGGCGCTGCCATACTTCTTCATAACACATCTTCTGCTGCAGAATGCAGGCAGGCTGCCGGCATGGAGAAAGACAGCAGCAACACACTTCTGAATTCTCCCGGACGGCTCAGTAGACAAGTCGAAAGCCATATGCACATTGTGTAAAGCCGAATTAAAATATCACTTAAGTACGTCAAGCTTGAGCTACCACCTACGAGCTAAGCATATTAACGTGATGCAGTTTGATGCTAGCGGGCTCAGGCAAAGCAGTATTTTGGAGAGTGCTACTCGCCGACCTGTTGATTAAAACAAATCTAAAAAAATTACTACCGCTCTTGCAAAATGGGTGGCAACTAACTGCAGACCTGTCAGCATGGTAGAGGACTCGGGTCATAAAGACGTACTACGGTTGGCGTGTTCTGACCTGTCTCGTTGTCGTCGAGGAGGACAGTAGTTTCACGCATACACAGCCTGTATGACACGGAGAAAGCAGCTAAACTGGAACAGCTGCAAAGTGCTGCAAACACTGTCTCATTAACCGGGGATCACTGGACGTCAGTGAGGAATCAACATTATTTAGGAGTTACTGCACACTATATTGACTCCGGCTGGACTTTGCACTCGTTTGCCTTAACGGTTCGACATACAGAAGAACGACACTACGCTGAAACATGTGCCGAGCACTTCAGCGAAGTTGCAGAGTAATGAGGCATTGCCTTTTCTGTCCAGGAGAATTGTTACATTCCTTGTTATTAGAAAAATGTAAAGGTTAAATGTCCTGCTGTGGCATCTGGTTTTTGGACCATTTTGTTTGTACTGTATAAGCAAAGTGTTAGTGTTACATCTCAGTCAATTGCTGTGGTGTTTGAGTTAGGTACTTGGAGGAATTGTGCAATAATGACAGAGTCACACATTTGTTTACAGTAAATAAATAATAGTCAAGTTCATAAAGTAACTTTCTTTGCATTCATTTGATTCCCAATCAAGATACACTGGTAAGAATTGCTTTCCATTGTTAATATGTACTTAAAAACAGTTCTGAAATGCAAAATAATAGAATTTTAATTGTGATAAAACATGCGATTAATCACGATTAACTATAGAACTTCAGCGATTAATCGCAATTAAAAAATGTTAATCGTTTGACAGCCCTACTATCTATCTATCTATCTATCTATCTATCTATCTATCTATCTATAATAACAGGCCAAAATAATGTGAAAAAAGACGCAAAACTAGCACAAAAGGACAAATACCGACTACAAAGAGACGCAAAATCCCAAAAAGAGACACAAAATTTATTTTTTTTTTTCTTTTTGAAAAACGTCACTTTTTCTTGAAATACGTGCACCCTTGTCTTCCATAAACCGAGGGAAAACACTGCTATACTATGTCCTTTCTGCTAACATTTCAGGCTTATGAACATCACAGCCACTTGCCTTGGTAACACGTGACACGTGACAATTTAACTTTTTGTTACTAGAATGATAAAATCAATTGCCTTTTCAGTCCACTAGATGGTGCAGTTGCGGTTTTGTTTCTGGTGATCAGCAGGAGAAATTTTATCTTTTTAGATAAAACAGACGTTAACAAAGTTAACGAGACATAATTTGAAGTTGGAAAAATGGTAAATTGCAATATATGGCAGAATATCGCGATGTTTAAAATAATATCGTATCGTGACATAAGTATCGCGATAATATTGTATCGTGACATAAGTATTGTGATAATATTGTATCGTGACTTAAGTATTGTGATAATATCGTATCATGACATAAGTATCGTGATAATATCGTATCGTGACATAAGTATCGTGATAATATCGTATCGTGGCATAAGTATCGTGATAATATTGTATCGTGACATAAGTATCGTGATAATATCGTATCGTGGGGCCTCTAAACATGTACTATGTCAGGTTCTCAACTGGTCTTACCCTGTGACCCACATTTTCCCGTGGTCATTAAGTCGCAACCCACTTTTATAGAGTTCAAACCAAGCAAATTTATTTTTTCAAAAATAGCCTTCGAAACACACGCATCTTTTTTTTACATAAATACAATTATTTACACGTGCAAAGTGCATTTCAGAGAACATTAATAAGGAACGTGACAACTGCATGGACAAAAGTGACTAAAATAAATTCAATATCAAAACTGCACAAAATAAATAAGGCCAGAAAATTAGATATTTAACTTCTATGCATGTCTCTGCATTCAGAGCACATCAGTAAGAAGCTGAAGGTCATATTTGCGCTTCGCCATCTTGCCTCCGAACATCAACACAAACTTAAAGTGAACGTTAATCAAATGATGGCGCCAGACTGCTGCACGGTTCTAACGCATGTCCGTCAAAATATCATTTTCTAAATAAAAGACAAGTCCAAAATGAGATGTGCATTAAATATTATTTATTCATGTATTGACAAGCTGTCCGCGACCCACACCAGTTGAGAATCACTGCACTGTGTAATGAGAAACACGTTAAAATGTCTGCTAAAGTAAAAGCTGTACTCATTAACCTTCAGTTGGTCTTCATTAACAGCAGTGACTGCATACTGATAGATAATAGATGGAGGGGACTGGCCGAGGGCTGCGGTGTAAATGTGGAGGGTGTCTTAGGATAAACTGTCATGTCATGTCTAAGACAGGATACGGTGGGAAGTCCCTCTTTTGAAACAGTGTGTGTGAGTGCTGTCTGTCTGAAAAGTGTAGTGTGGGATTAAAATGATGTTTCAAGTTACTTTGCTGTTGACATGTGATAGTATAACGTAACATATTTAGGGCTGCAGCTAAGCAATTGCAGTTGGTTTAGCCTATAAAATACAAACAAAATAATATGCATTGCAAGGTGACAAAGCTCAAGGTGATGGCTTAAAAATACCTTTTTTTGTCAGACCAACCATCTAAAACCTTAAGACAATTACTCTACGATAATAAAAAAACAGAAAAAGTAGCAAATCTTTACATTTAGTTTAGGAATCTGATGTTTGCCACTTTTCATTTACACATGACAGAATAACAATTACTCACTTTTCAAAATTGTCAGGGTTCCCCCCATTGTATTGCAAGATATTAAGATTTTTTTAAACTACAGGTACAGTAAGACAACTCGGTTGAAAACACCGACTCAATGTAGGGCCCTATGGAGTCAGTCTTATAGCTTTTATAAATTCTCAATCTCGCAATTCCGTCCATTATTCTATTACAAATATTATTGGGCCCTACATGCTGCCATCCGTGTGGGACTGGCCCCAGCCGGGCCCTCGTTGAAAAAAGACAGGGCTAAACAACTTTTCTGGGGGAAAACTGATTGTTGTTGTTTAACCTGTCAATCAGCTGGAAGAATAGGTTCTTTAAGGTCCAATTCTGTGGCTGGTTCAGATAAGTTTTATTCAGTGCGCAGTGGAGACCGAAGTTCCCAAGAAGCTGTAGAATTCTCTCTGACCAGAATGAGTTTCTGGCCAGTTTTTGTTTTTTTTACAGGAAACAAATGGCTAAACAAAAGCTGTGAAGACATTCAACTCACAAGTCTGTCTAGATTAGTTAAGGTGTGAAACTCTGTCGGAGCCATCCTGGGCTCTAAACAAAAGGTCTCACTCAGTGATCAAAGTGAAATGCATCCTCTCGACACCGAGCTAGAGAAAGGCAGGCAGAAGTAAACAAGGTCAAATAGTTTCAAGACAGTCGAAAGGTCATCCAGAACAGCAGGAACTTGATCAGTAAGCAGGAAAGAGAATATTAGGATAAGATGAGACTAAAAACTATAATCCATTTTCTTCTACAAAATATGCGGGATAGATAAGGAAATAAGAAGCTGGGTCCAAACTGGTTTAATGATGGCCAGACCGATAGTATTGAGTATTTTCTTTTCCGTCTTTAACAAAAACAAAAAGGTGAATAATCCACTTCTAGAGACAATATATCATGAGACATTTCTAAAAACTGATAGTTTTCTAAGAAGAATGACATCACACGTCAGTCAGTCAGTCTGACATTTATTTACTTTGTAAAGAAGAACATAAGATGGACTTTCTGCTTTTTCTGTTTTGCTGGAAAATGATATGATGTAGTCGCCAACCGCGGCACCGTATAAACAGAAACTAATTAGTTCAATCATTGGTTTAAAATAGAAGAAAAAAAATAACGATTCTAGGGAAAAGATCATCGCAAAAAAAAACCACGATACATACGATTTTCGATATTTTCCCCCCACCCCTAGAGATCACTATTGTCTTATTCAGTTCTGTCACATAACCTCTCCTCCTTTCTCTCCTGATCGCACTGAGACAAAAATACCATACGGAAAGGGATCCCATTGAATGATTCATGATGTTTATCAAGTCTTTCTGGCTTCTCATCCTGCCTGTCAAGTTGACATGTCCCTCCCACCGCCTCCTGCTATCCTCTCTGCACTTCCTCTACGCCGGTGTTCCAACTTCAAAACTACTCGAGAAGCTGATTAACGCCCGTCACCCCTCCTGTCACGACAGTAAGAGCTGCTGAGAGCGTGGACATCTCGGTTCAAGCAGCACTTCATGTTCTCTCCAGGAACAAACAAGGTTTCGGGGAAAGCACACAAATGAATGTGTGCTCACGTCAGGAGGCGGACTAGTGCAGGAAAAACAGATCTTGGCAGGAAATGCACTGTTATTGTCATTAGAAAAGCAAGACAGACTCAATTTGAAGGTAACCCTTGACATTTCATGATAGAAAATGTAAAAGACATTGGGAGAAGCAACCCGGTTGCATTTTCTATCATGAAATAGCCAGTAAAATAAAGGCTTTTTAAGTCATTTTGAAGAAGAGTGCCTTGGATTTTTTCTTTTTCTCTACATTCAATTGAATTCCCGACCCCAAAGAGCACCTTCGAGCATTTGATTGAACTTCCTGAGCACCCTGGACCTGTCTAACCCTTGAAATGATTTCTTACATCTTCAGTGTCAGGCATCAACATTGAAGCTGCCATTGGACTTATTTGCACTACCACCATGACACACACTCTCATAGAGCACCTTACCATGCATACTGAATCACAGGGTCAGTCCCTGCCCTGTCACTGCAAGCGTGTCATGCTTATACATCCCTTAGTACACTCATGTGGATTTTTTTATTTAGTATCTTTTCTTTTATGGTCCATATTATTCATGTGGATTTGTTATTTTATCATCCTGTTGGTGATGTATGAGTATGTTGTGTGTGATGTCTTTAAGCTACTGGGACCTTGAATTTCCCCTTAGGAACAGTAAAGTATCTATCTATCTCTATCTATTTCAGCGGCTACAATACACACAGACAGCTGGGGAAATCCTGGTGTCCCAACAAAAGCCAAGGTTCATACTGAGGTGGCAATGTCGTTCTACACAAGAAGAGCTTTTTAACTTTTGCTGGCATGTCTAAGGAAAACAAAGCACGGCACGTTCCAAAGGTATGCAGTAACTGAAACATACCCCATGACACAGCAAGTACAACGGTCGGGGAAAGTGCAATGCTACAGCCCCATTGACTGGAAAGCCTTGGCATTCGGCCTTGATGAATACCACTTCTGACTAAATGAAGCACTGACGGCAGGGCCGTGAGAGGCGTGGCTGCGGGGTGACAGCTGGAGATGACGCAACTCTCACATCGGATTACAGAGCAAGAGCACAAAGGAAAGGAAAACATACAGCATGGTATTCACGGAGCCGTAGACTCCGCACGATGTGAGGAAAATGTTGAATGTATGTTGAATATCGCGATAACGATATTACTTGTGATAAATAAACAGATATTATAGTGTGCTCAGTTCTTTATTTATGCTGCTTTCAGTGTGCTGCTTAAATACAACAAACTGCTTGTTGAATTTCAAACAAAGGTACAAAAAAGAATACCAATTTCTTTTTAAAGTGCAGTTTTCTACTGATATTTTCTTTCAACTTACACAAAAAACCTCTGAGAGTCTACCGCGATATGTTGCAGCTTTTCGCGATATGTAAATTGCACCGGTTACTATTGCGATAAAGATTAAAAAAAAATATATATATTGTGCAGCCCTAATAATAATGACAGCACTGGGGCTAGAACCACTTTAGATTAAAAGTCCAGCTCTCTCAACTTCTTTAACACTAGAACGGCCATGACGGTCATTTTGACCGTTTTAGATTTTGTAAGTGCAATAACTTTGCTGAATAAAAAAATTCAATCCTGCTGGTACCTGACTTTTCCTAAAAGTGTCTGTATTTCCATTTAAAATGTTTTTAAAATAAATTGCACAAAAGGCAAAGAAAATATGATCAATTTAACCTATTTCGGCCATACACGGTCATATTGACCGCAAGAGTTTTCGCGGTTATCTTTATGGAATTTTTCGCGTGGTTGAAGATGCATCTTGGTTGCTTAGTAACTATCATTGTGTCTGTTAGAGAAACGTCACTAGCGTCACCTAGCTTATTTGTATTTACCGGTAAGCCTATTTGATTACAGTAGCCTACACTGCTTTTTATAGAATATTTAGAAGTTTGTAGTAAAAATGTCCAGAATGAATGACCGAATGAAGAGGAATATGACTGTTGAAATGGCTTTGGAGATGTTTCAAAACATGGGAAGTGATGATTCTGATGCTGGGGCTCTATCGGAGTCGGAGGAGGAAAGTGACAGCGATCATTCCTGGGTGAATGACAGGTTCTACACTTCATCCTCATCAGAGAGTGAGTCCGTAGGCCAACAGCGGAAAAAGAGGCGACGACTTTCACCTAAGACTTGGGATCCGGTTACGATTGATGGTCCCTTTGACGGCGTTGAGCCGGTCACGGCGGATGTTCGCGGTGAGCAGGTCACGACTGATGTTCCCGGTGAGCCGGGAAACACATCGACGTGGACAGTCTGTGGTCAGAAAAATGGGGCTTGCCCTTTTTTACAGAAACAATGGCCAGAAACAGATTTAGAGAGATCATGAAATTCCTGCGGTTCGATAAGAAAGAAACCAGACGCATTCATCTGCAGGATGACAAGTTTGCCCTGGTGTCGGCAACCTGGAACAAGTTTGTGCAGAACAGCATAGCTTGTTAAAAGCCTGGTGCCGACATTACAATTGATGAGCAGCTGTTCCCCACCAAGGCCAGGTGCAAATTTATTCAGTACATGGGGAACAAGCCTGATAAATTCAGCATCAAATTTTGGCTGGCTGCGGATGTGCAGTCCAAATATATGCTGAATGGGGCTCCGTATCTGGGTAAAGAGGAGACGCGGAGCAAAGGTCAGCTTGTGGGAGAGAGTGTGGTGCTGAAACTGGTGGAGCCATTTCTGGGGAAGGGAAGAAACATCACGACTGATCATTTCTTCACCTCCCTAAAGCTAGCCACTGCCTTACAGGCCAAAAAGACCAGCCTGGTTGGCACCCTGGGCAAAGCCAAACAAGAGTTGCCTCCCACTTTAAAAGAGCAGGCAGAGCTGTTCAGCACAAAGGTGCTGAAATGTGCTAATGCGACACTGACCATTTACCAGGGAAAGCCGAGAAAGAATGTGTGCATTCTGAGCTCAGTGCACACAAGTGTGGCAATAACAGATGGGCCAAAGGCAAAACCTGAGTCTGTGACTTATTATAACAACACCAAATACGGCGTCGATGTTTTGGATCAGATGGCGAAGGCGTACTCCGTGAAAGGCGGTACACGAAGATGGCCAGTGGCTGTATTTTATAACATCCTCGACCTGGCTGGAATAAATGCACATGTCCTATACAAGGAGTGCACCAGCAGCAAGATTTCCAGAAGGAAGTTTTTGCTGCAGTTGGCAGAGGAGCTGTGAGACGAGTTTATGGAGGGGAAAAGGTCAGCAGCGCACGGTCCCGGTCAGCAGCGACAGCTACCACCGCAACAGGCACAAAAACGCAGGCAGTGCCAGGTGAGGAGGAGCTGCAATCAGAACAAAACAAAAGACACCGGCAGCACATGCCGCAAACCCGTCTGTGGCAATTGTGTCCAAAGAAGAGATGTCACCTCTGTTGACTGCGTTTAAAAAAACAAATGTAGGCCTACACGTGTATTTGTAATTAATTGTTTCATGGTTTGTTTGCTCTTTTTGTTATCAGCTCAGGTCCAGCTTACAGTCATTTGTGGTAGAAATGTGTTTAAAAAATATAATCTTAATGTATAAAAAATGTAAAATATAGTGCACCAGCAGTAAAATTGCCCGGAGGAAGTTCATGCTGAACTGAGAGCGGAGTTTGAGGAAAAAAGGGCAGCGGCGCACGATCCGAGCAGCGCTGCGCACCGCAGCTTAGGGTAGGCTACATGTTCAAATTAGCTACTTTTATGTTATTTGCTTGTTATGAGTAATGTTGAAAGAATTTCCATACCATATTTTTTGGATATGAATGTAGCCTATTAAATAATTATGGTTTACTATGCCATGATGTGAAGTATTGAAACACGTAGCCTATTAGGCCTACTACTCAAATGTATAATTAAATGTTATTTCATTTTTCTAAATATATCCTAACACAATACATGCATTAATATCACAATTAGGTATTTAACATGAGAGATTATAGAGTTTTAAATCTGGCGGTCAAAATGACCGCTCACGGCAGTTGTAGTAGTTATGGAATTCCAGCGCTTCTAGTGTTAAGTCACTTTTCACACTTAAAGGTGCTCGGCGGACTTTTCTTGTAAACAAACAAAAGTTACGTTTACATTCATACATTTGCAGTTTGTGTTAATGTGTGACTGTCTGATCCGTACTTACGTCCACAGCAGTACATTGCCTAGCTATCGTGCAGGTAACGTTACTCTTGTCTGCTTCTCCAAGAATATGGAAGGGTCACTATTGTAAAGCTATAGAATGATATATTAAAAATAAATAATGGACTCACCTTTTAAGGTACTGTTATGGTTAAAGCTATAGGGCGTAGTTTCTGTCGCCCCCGTGAGGAATTCTGAGTAATGACAACAAAACTGGCGGCGCGTCCACATGATACAAGCCTTGATCGTGCAGAGCTCCATCCACACCCTGAAGACCTCATGGAGAGGGAACCCAGAACCCTAGGCAGCAAAGCAAGATGAGTAGGGTTGGGTATCGTTTGGATCTTAACGATTCTGATGCCAAACCGGTACTTTTAAAACGATTCCAATTCCTAAACCGATTCTTGAAAATCTGAAAAATGACATCAAAGATGTAATATGTTTACTAACGATCACGTGCAGTGAATGGTTAATATGCTTTTACGTCCGTTTTGGTGAGCCCAGAGGGAAAATATGGCATTTTAAAAGTAGCCTACATTAATGGTAGCTAGCTAACGGTAGACTACAGAGAGAGTGTGATATTTTTACGTCCGTTTCGGAGCGACAGAGGGAAAATATTTCAGTCGACACATTAAGTGGAACCGAAATGAGGAACTTTGCGAAATTTGCGTTCTAATCCGGTCCGATTCCTACTGATTGCGTAGGAACCGGTTCCATAGTGGAACCGGGTTTCGGTACCCAACCCTAAAGATGAGACAGCAAAGTGTCCGGTAAGATGAATAATTCAAGTTGAAATGCGCAAGTACATAAGCCGTTCTTTTTTGTTTTGGAACCAATCTGTTGGACTCCCACCTAACTGGGCCTTGATCATGAAGCACGTCTGTAATCGTCAAGAGTTGCGACTAATTCCAATTACTTAAAAACCCAAAACAGAGCTGCAGTAAAAACCCAGCACCTTTGTCAAGTTCAAATCCAAAAAGAACCAGGTTCAAAGGTTTGGAGGAATCTAAATGATTACACAACCAGCTGACTTTTAACCAACTCCAAAAGATATATATAGATTGTTATTAAAACTTTTTTACTTAACTTTTTGTTTCTGTCATATTTAATTGTTCATGATCACTATGATCATTCTAGGATCACAGGATTCAAGCAGTTCTATCGAGGCATAAGAAAGTATAAATATCCTCTCGTTCAAGAGTTCTGTCATACTACAGAGTGAATCCCTTGGTGGAAGTTGCATAAGCGAGCCTCCAGTGAGTCCAACTGTCGTCCCCTCCTCACATTCCCATCGTCCCAGCAATAATCAGTCCCTCCAAGATTTCGCAATGTCGCGATCGCGCCAATTTTGTTGCGACCGCGAATTTGGTGCGACTTGCAATTTTGACCAATCACCGCAACTTTTCCGCAAATTTGACCAATAACCTGAAGTTTCCCGCGAATTCAACCAATCCCAGCAGTCCCACGTGCCGTCAGTATGTGACTCTGAGAGCCAATGACCAAGCGGGAGTAAGAAGGGCCACGGGTTGATCATTTCCTTGTTTCTGATGAAGACGAGACGTGTGTGACTGACTCGACACATCTCACATTTAACAACAAAACGTACAGCGAAAGACCGTGCAAAACATTTCAGACCGTCCTGCCAACCTGTATACATTTTAACATCAATGTACGCTGGAACGTGTTTTCACTATAAAGTCGCTGAAAGCTGCTGCTGTATCAGTCCTGTCGGCTCTCTGCAGCGGGCGGGGCTGCTCAGTTCCCCCCCGCGACTGACACGCGCACACACACAAACACACACACAAACACACACGGTGGACGCAGGAAAAACCGGAGATGAGACGACACGATGACCTAAATTGAGGACAGCTGCGCTCGTTATTGTAAGTGCAATGATAAGTTAAAGTCCAATAAGTAACGTTACTTTATCAAACCGTATGAATGGCCAGGTAGGAAATTAACTAACAACAAGCCACTGACACATATGTTCAAATTTGATTAATTCAATAAATTATGATTTTTTGTCTTAAATCCACCAGCCATTTTCATATTATACCAACATTTGCAGCATCATGAGCCTTTCTGGTAGCCCCGAGTAATTTCCTCTATAAAAAAAATAATAAAAAGAATCGCAACTTTTTTTTGCAACTTTCACTGTCTCCCGCAACTTCATAGCAACAAAAATACAAAAGCCATCGCAACTTTTTACAAAATCAGGCATTTCGGACCGCAACAATCTCAAAAACGGCCTCGAAATCCTGGAGGGACTGAGTAATCAAATTGTTGCATTTGTTAGTATGGAATCTTTTGTTAGATGTTGACTATGACTGTGAATGAAGTTCTTCACAAAATGGGGCCATGAGTTACATTCTTACTGCTTCATAGCACAAAGTATCCATAAAGTAATTATGATGTATGTGTGAAGTTGAGGGGGTTTCAGCAGCAGCAGTTACTTTGTCTTCAAATTCAAGTTCTCATCCATAGGAATTTCAAGATCCATCAAATCCCAACACATTTTGCTCTCAAAACAAGTCAAAGGAAATGACACAATGGCATTAACAGTAACTCTTATTACACATTTCTGTAAAAATGTGACTTCATTACTTGTGTCAACTACAGGCCACCATAGATCAAGAGGATGAATGAGCAACTTCTGTCAGCGTTGCTGGCAGACTAGGGCCAATATCAACTTAGGGCAACTCACACACAAAAAAATCTAGACTGCCAAATTGCAAGAGGAATTGGGAGTGAACTGTCCCTATAAATCAGAAAGACGTAGATCGACAAAACCTTTGAACATCCTGTACACCACATATCATTTACTAGATTGCCCCTCAAGAACTATACTTTTTTAAGAGCAGCATCTGGAGTAAACCAGCTCATTCATTCATCATTTAGGCACCACATGTCTCTTGTGTTTCCAGACAGTCACAGAAAACTGCAACTACAAACTTCTAACAACTTTCACCCAAGACAGAAAGCAACAACGTTACAACCACAACAGCGTTAGTGCCAGTACCAGAGAATTTAACGTTAAACCACTTAATGGCCTACAGCATTATGTAACCACAGTTATTTTGAGTCGCATTTTTCCAGTCTGCCGCCAGGAAACGACATATGGTATTACTTGCTAGCAGACGTTAGCTAACATAACGTAAATCAAAGTATAGCTAGCCTAGAAGGCTAAAGACGTTCACTGGTTCAATTAAACTGCCACAAACGGTTGATGTTTCCATGAGCAATACACCATTTTAACTTTTAATTCACTTTAAGAGAAGTTAGCTTTCTCTGAACACGTTTAACGACCTTCCTCATAACGTTAACTACATTTTAAATAACTACATAAACCGTTACATACTGACTTAAGGTAAAACCAGAATCTCTATATTAGTAAACTGAAGTTAAGGTCTGTAGCTGCGTTATTACCCCCAGTGTGCCCCCCGCCCCGCCCCGCCATCACTCCCTCCCTCACCTGTCTTGAAGCGGAGGTCTTCATCGTGCTCGGAGCCGAACTCCCGGAGGAGGGAGAGGAAGAGGATCCCGAAGGCATTCTGGATCCCAAACACCGAGCCGTTACACCACATGGCAGCCAGCATGACCAGCCACCCCCAGCCGCCCTCTGGGTGTACAAACTCGACCTCCTCCGCTCCCGGAGCCGCGGGTTGCTCCGGAACGGACACGCTGCTCTCCCCGTTCTCCTTCTTCTCCTCCTCAGACCGCTTCTCCTCCGTAGGCACGCCGACGGGCGCCTCAACTTTACCCGCTGTATCACCTTCTGGAATATTGTTCCCTTCTGTCATTGTTTTTATATCAGGCTTGTATCAATGATGTGAAAAAACAACAACGGCACGTTGACGTGACGGTAGTAAGGAAATAAACTCAAAATATAGGTTGTCTCTGAACAATGACGTCTGTCGGGTAGCGTGAAGTTCCACCAATTAATGTGAAGCTGTATTTAGAGGGTGGTGCTGTTTATGCAGCATCTGGTCCTACAGTAGCTGTCAAAAAGCGGCTGTTGCAGTATTATAAATAGAAAGCGCGAAGGGGCGGGGCTCCGGGGAATCCTGCAGCTGATTGGACAGCGTCATTCAACCGTGATAACTAAGTATTGAAATTCGGATGAAATATTGCTTTAGAATCATATAGGCCTAGGTTTTTTCACGACTGCGGTGATAAAGTAGAATGTATATACTCAGCCTAATGTGTCTCCCGTCAGCAGCTCCCTCACTGCGGTTATGAAAGTTCGCACTTCCCCTTCCCAGCTGTTAAAAATAGACAAACTGCAAGGCAAGCAGATGGACAGAAGGATGTGTGGCGTGCAGTAAGCAGAAAAATGACTGAAAAAGTAGGTAAAATGTGAGTGAACTGTGGTTTGGAGATCATAAGACAAAGAAACCATAAAAAAACATATGACCCACCTCTTGAAATGAACCCACTTTATTCAATATAATCACTTTAAGTTACTAGGCAGATTGACATAGGGGAAACCATTTTGTAAAATGATGTAGATGCAAAAAAAATCAATAAAGCAACTCAAATGTATTATTAGTAACTGGTGACTATAAAACAATTACTAAAGGAGGATGCATACTTAATACACCAACATGTTCTCTATTGAGGATACCTTAGTTGTCAAACAGCAAACTCTGGTGGTGTTACTGTGGTATGAATAAGATCTAATTGAGAAGAAGTATTGCACAGCGTTAAAGCTGTAGATAACTTGTAGGACATGGCAATTTACAAAAAAGATCACAGTACTGGAAAGGTGCAAATGCAGTGCAAAAAAGGCAAGATAATCATTCAGCATGATGAAGTCCTATTTCTGTAATTGAATGTTTAGAGTTGTGATGGCTGTGGAGAAAAGGCTGTCTCTGAACCTGGATGTGCGGGCTCTGACAGACCTGTAAACGCCTTCCTGAGGGGAGGGACTGAAAGTGTTCGTGGCCTGGGTGAGAGGAGTCCTTCTTGAGGGGAGGGACTGAAAGTGTTCGTGGCCTGGGTGAGAGGAGTCCTTCCTGAGGGGAGGGACTGAAAGTGTTCGTGGCCTGGGTGAGAGGAGTCCTTCCTGAGGGGAGTGACTGAAAGTGTTCGTGGCCTGGGTGAGAGGAGTCCTTCCTGAGGGGAGTAACTGAAAGTGTTCGTGGCCTGGGTGAGAGGAGTCCTTCCTGAGGGGAGTAACTGAAAGTGTTCGTAGCCTGGGTGAGAGGAGTCCTTCTTGAGGGGAGTAACTGAAAGTGTTCGTGGCCTGGGTGAGAGGAGTCCTTCCTGAGGGGAGTGACTGAAAGTGTTCGTGGCCTGGGTGAGAGGAGTCCTTCCTGAGGGGAGTGACTGAAAATGTTCGTGGCCTGGGTGAGAGGAGTCCTTCTTGAGGGGAGGGACTGAAAGTGTTCGTGGCCTGGGTGAGAGGAGTCCTTCCTGAGGGGAGGGACTGAAAGTGTTCGTGGCCTGGGTGAGAGGAGTCCTTCCTGAGGGGAGGGACTGAAAGTGTTCGTGGCCTGGGTGAGAGGAGTCCTTCCTGAGGGGAGGGACTGAAAGTGTTCGTGGCCTGGGTGAGAGGAGTCCTTCCTGAGGGGAGGGACTGAAAGTGTTCGTGGCCTGGGTGAGAGGAGTCCTTGAGGGGAGGGACTGAAAGTGTTCGTGGCCTGGGTGAGAGGTGTCCTCGATTATGTTTTTTGCTCTGCTGAGGTAGCTGGGTGAGGCGATGCGGTCAAGTGTGGGCAGCAAGCAGCCAATGATCTTTTCTGCAGACCGGATGACTCTTTGCAGTGAGTTTTTTCTTTGCCACATTGCATACCACACTGTGATGCAGTACGTCACTATGCTCTCTATGACCACAGAGCGATAAAAGGCCACCAGCAGCGTCTCACTTAGGTTGTTTCTCTCATTTCAAGAAACAGAGCTAGGCTTTAATTAAGACTTCCCCCAAGTTCAAGGGTGGTGTTTTGAAATCTTTAATTATCAAGCCTCGACATGAGTATGGCTATTTACTACTGATCCCAAAATTTAAAAAAAGGTTTTAAAAGATTCCACATATATGCATATAAAAATGAACTTAAAATAGCACAGCAATATGATCTACTCCTTGAGTGTCAAGGTAGTATTGGTGGTGATTTTTAATCTTAGAAACATGGCACATTACTAATGCAAAATAGTGAACATTTGTGTTATTTGAATGTGAAAATGTAGCTAGAGACTTTCTGTGAAGTTTCACATAATTTGGGAAAAACAGAATGATGGCAATTCTAGTCTGACGTTATGGCATGAACATAAGCAAAATCAGAAGTCATGAAGGACACAGGAAAACATTTTCTAAAAAGTAAAACTCAAAACAACCAGTTCAGAGACTTTTTATTTCCTTTAAAAAGCGAGTGCTGCCAGTGAAATTCAACTTCTACAAACAAAATTCTGTTGATTTCCTCAACAACTGCCAAGGGATTACATTTTTTTATTTTATTTCTGATGCTCATGTGGTTTTACCAGAAATCTGAGTACATTAAAAGGTCCAATGTGAATTTCTCCCATCTAGCGTTGAGATCATATATCTCAATCAGCTCTCTCGCGCCACGCAGTTCAAAGTAGGTATTACAGCTACGGTAGCCTTCACGCTTCAAAAAGCCGGTCTCTGCCCTTTTCAATATCCTAAAAAACTCCTGTTCCTGAAATTTGGATTTTGAATACATGTGGTCGTCCATGTTTCCTTCTTCAAACTTTCCACCGGGGCTGGGAAGCTACGATACCCATTAGCAGCACCTGTGAGTTTATCATGGGACAGAGAAAACGTGAAAGGTGGAGCAGTATGTCCTGTATGTCCCTTACCGGCTAACGTATTTCAAGATGGAGCATGAATATGGAGAGAATATAATTGATGGTGGTGGTAAATATTAATGAAAAAGGACAAGCTTGTGAACGGGCAACACAGATTTTGATAATTAACAACTAAACACGTTACACACTGGACCTTTAATGATGCTCAAGACAATAAGTATCTGAAAGTCACATGGAACAGGGGGAAAAAAACAATAGGGGGCAGGAATAATAGATCAGCATCCTCTTTGCCTGGGAGCTGGTCACAAGCATGTAGTCAGTCTTATTAACTAGACAATGTGAATCCACAGGTGGGCGGAGCCCTCTCAGCTCTCCACTTTGGCCACTTTGGGTGCCTGTGTGTCCGTGTCTTTGGTGTCCACCGGTCCTCTCCTCTTCCTCAAGCCCTTCATCTTACGGGTCTGCAGCTTGGACAGATCCTGCTTCTGCATGTGCACCCGGCCGAACTTTGTACCAAAGGCATCATGGGAAATGTTCTTCTTCTTCTTGGGCTGTATCGGTGATAAAGAGAAGCATCAACGACATGTTAGTTTGAGAAATACACTTGCTCACATTCAGAGAACTTTTTGTGCCAGATGTTTTAAAAATAGGCAAAGTTACCCTTTAAAAAGGTGCAGTAAGTGATGCTGCGCAAAGACTGCTGATCTTTGAACTCAACTGCCAAACAACTACAACCCCCCCCTTCAGAAGCTCCAACCCCCAGATTCACAGACAGACTTTCCTCTGGCGCCATCCTCAGGACAAACTTTACATGTTTCAATCCACTAATGGCCAGGATTCTAAGAACAGCGTCATTACCTGTTCTTTTTTTTGGTGACTAATGAGCAGTACAGCCTCATGGGGCACGGCTATAACATGCTTTTAGTTTTAAAAGCTTGGTCATTAAAGATTTCCTTTGTCATTGCATTTGAGTACAATACAATTATAGAGCCACTCTAGTAAAGGTGCATCATCATCGTAACACATAAAACTCATCTCACAACACATTCATTGCGCACACACCCAATCCCAAATCCGTAAGGGCTTAGGGTTGTCCCAATGTCGAATTTCAAAGGGCGTGAGTACACACTTACCGAGCCTTTTCCGTGAGTCAATGCAGACTTCACCAAAGGGAATTACCCACAGTTCAAAGCGAGATCAATTAAGTCTTTAGCGCACACACACACACACACACACACACACACACACACACACACACACACACACACACACACACACACACACACACACACACACACACACACACACACACACACACACACACACACACACACACACACACACACACACACACACACACACACACACACACACACGATAATAACTATTCTAATGTGGATAAAGTGCTGAGAAAAAGTTTAGCTTCATTTAAGACCGTTATTGCTTTGGGAAAGAAGCTATTCCTAAATCTACTAGTCCTTGTTTTTAGACATCTGTAACATCTCCCTGAGGGAGAGAGTTCAAACGGTGGGTGACCAGGGTGAGAACAGTCATGTGTAATTCTGGTGGCATTTGAGAGCAGTCTTGAGTTGGCAATTTCCTCTAGTGAGGGAAGAGGACAACCAACGGTCTTGTGTGCTGTGTTGATTGCTCTCTGCATTGGTCTGCTGCAGAGCATCCAGCATACCACAGTCACACAGTACACCAGGACGCTCTCTATGGAGGAACGGTAGAAGAGCACCAACAGCTTCTCAGACAGGTCTGTTTTTTTAAGAAGTCTGAGGAAATGCAGGCGCTGTTGTGCCTTCTTTACCACTGCCGTGGTATTTTCCGTCCATTTGAGTCGGTCTGAGATGAAACATATGCATAGATGAACGAGCATAGTGGAAAGAAAGCTCCCGTTTAGGTCAGTTATCCAACATTTTCCCAGTACGTAGATGTCTCGTTTAAATTTCATCCCCATTTCTCACCAAAGGAAAGATTTATTTTACCTTTAGGGCTTTGGGCTGTCGATGAGCTAACTTGTACAAGTCATCTGAAGCCATGTGTGTTCTTCTTAAGACCAAGTCAAACGATGGCCCAATCTCCTCAAGCTCTATCCGCGGCGTGCGGCACCCAGACTTCTTCAGCAGACACCTGCAATGACAACATAACATCCAGATCTCTGTTGTGGGGGATGTAAGTAGAGCACGTGTGGCTGGTGGATACCAATATATGAACAAGAGTTGCTCCCTGGCTAACGTGACAGAAGGTAACTTCTTATTTGTGATTTCTTTTTCACCCAGAGCACAACTTTGTTACTCTGACCAATTTAAAAAAGGAACACGGCGACTTATTGGGACTTTGTCTTATTCCCCGTATCCCCCAGAGTTAGATAAGTCCATACATGCCCTTCTCATCTCCGTGCATGTTGTAACTCTGTCTGACGGACCCACCGCTAGCCTAGCTTAGCCCAGATCCTGGAGGTAACCCCGGCTCCATCTAGCCTACTGCTCCCAATAAGTGACAAAATAACACCAACATTTTCCTATTTACATGTTGTGATTTGTATAGTCACAGCGTGTACAAATAAGGTTACATGAGACACAGCCATCTTCTAACCATATACAAACTGGGAATAGGGCTGCGCGATTATGGCCAAAATGATAATCACGATTATTTTGATCAACATATTGATCACGATTAATTATCACGATTATTTGTTGATTTTAACCAAAACAAATTTTATTGTCACATAGGTTAATTAAAACTGCTTTCACATCCATATTGTACTATATTCCTCCTTTGTTGAAGGATACTATGAAGGAGCCATTTCAGCTGTTGTGCGACCGCTTTCCAAACATGCGCGTTTGCCGTGAAAAGATACAGGCAACGCAATTTTCTGTTCATGTTAACGGCGCATGTTAAAATAGGGCACCGGTGCCCGGTATCTACCGGACGAAATAGCAACGCAGATTACGGCGCCACTTAAATGTCTGCGTTGCGCTCTGGTGCTCCAAAACAGACGTTAGAGGCAACAGAAACATTGCTGCATGTCCCGCTAGTAAACACTAATAACACGTTACACAGCAGCTAACGTTAGCCTACCGTTAGCTACAGTAGTAACTGGGTTAAACACGGCTAAAATGCTGACAGCTAAACGGTGTAGTGTGACTGTATTTCACTGTAGAGGATTCTAACAGCGGGACGTACAACAGTCTGCTGCTAAAGCTACGAGCTAAAAGACCCAAACTAGCACTGGTCACTGCTGTTGTCTGAAAAACAGACGGGACAACATGTTGCGTTTACTGGTAAACTGAGTTTTCCTCCCGTTACTCTGTCCTCTGTGACTGTCTACATCTAAACTAAGCTGCGCGCTGCAGGGAACCACTCTGATTGGCTCATGGAGGCACGTGTTCAGAGAGTGGTTTACGGAGCTTTGGGGGAAAAAAAAAAAAACTTTGATACAGAGCGTTCTATGAACGGAATGAAGCATTTTAAATATGGCTCGATCCCGTGAATTTGATCGTGGGAAGCCAAAATTGTGATCGTGATTAAAATTTGATTAATTGCGCAGCCCTAACTGGGAACTATATTCTCAGAAGGCGAAGCACTGCTACTTCTGCTACTTGGGCGGAGTGATTTGCTCGCAGCACCTGAGAAGCCCCGTGGTGAGGAGCAGAGAGTAACAACGGTGCTTTTCAGGCGTTGCGCTAATCACTCCGCCCAAGTAGCAGTGCTTCGCCTCCTGAGAATATAGTTCCCAGTTTGTATACGGTTAGAAGATGGCTGTGTCTCATATGACCTTGTTATTTGTACACGCTGTGACTATACAGTGCCTTGCGAAAGTATTCGGCCCACTTAAACTTTTCGACCTTTTGCCACATTTCAGGCTTCAAACAAAGATATAAAACTGTAATTTTTTTGTGAAGAATCAACAACAAGTGGGACACAATCATGAAGTGGAACGAAATTTATTGGATATTTCAAACTGTTTTAACAGATAAAAAAACTGAAAAATTGGGCATGCAAAATTATTCAGCCCCCTTAAGTTAATACTTTGTAGCGCCACCTTTTGCTGTGATTACAGCTGTAAGTCTCTTGGGGTATGTCTCTATCAGTTTTGCACATCGAGAGACTGACATTTTTGCCCATTCCTCCTTGCAAAACAGCTGGAGCTCAGTGAGGTTGGATGGAGAGCGTTTGTGAACAGCAGTTTTCAGTTCTTTCCACAGATTCTCGATTGGATTCAGGTCTGGACTTTGACTTGGCCATTCTAACACCTGGATATGTTTATTTGTGAACCATTCCATTGTAGATTTTGCTTTATGTTTTGGATCATTGTCTTGTTGGAAGACAAATCTCCGTCCCAGTCTCAGGTCTTTTGCAGACTCCATCAGGTTTTCTTCCAGAATGGTCCTGTATTTGGCTCTATCCATCTTCCCATCAATGTGAACCATCTTCCCTGTCCCTGCTGAAGAAAAGCAGGCCCAAACCATGATGCTGCCACCACCATGTTTGACAGTGGGGATGGTGTGTTCAGGGTGATGAGCTGTGTTGCTTTTACGCCAAACATAACGTTTTGCATTGTTGCCAAAAAGTTTGATTTTGGTTTCATCTGACCAGAGCACCTTCTTCCACATGTTTGGTGTGTCTCCCAGGTGGCTTGTAGCAAACTTTAAACGACACTTTTTATGGATATCTTTAAGAAATGGCTTTCTTCTTGCCACTCTTCCATAAAGGCCAGATTGGTGCAGTATACGACTGATTGTTGTCCTATGGACAGAGTCTCCCACCTCAGCTGTAGATCTCTGCAGTTCATCCAGAGTGATCATGGGCCTCTTGGCTGCATCTCTGATCAGTCTTCTCCTTGTATGAGCTGAAAGTTTAGAGGGATGGCCGGGTCTTCGTAGATTTGCAGTGGTCTGATACTCCTTCCATTTCAATATTATCGCTTGCACAGTGCTCCTTGGGATGTTTAAAGCTTGGGAAATCTTTTTGTATCCAAATCCGGCTTTAAACTTCTCCACAACAGTATCTCGGACCTGCCTGGTGTGTTCCTTGTTCTTCATGATGCTCTCTGCTCTTTAAACGGACCTCTGAGACTATCACAGAGCAGGTGCATTTATACGGAGACTTGATTACACACAGGTGGATTCTATTTTTCATCATTAGTCATTTAGGTCAACATTGGATCATTCAGAGATCCTCACTGAACTTCTGGAGAGAGTTTGCTGCACTGAAAGTAAAGGGGCTGAATAATTTTGCACGCCCAATTTTTCAGTTTTTTTATCTGTTAAAAAAGTTTGAAATATCCAATAAATTTCGTTCCACTTTATGATTGTGTCCCACTTGTTGTTGATTCTTCACAAAAAATTACAGTTTTATATCTTTATGTTTGAAGCCTGAAATGTGGCAAAAGGTCGAAAAGTTCAAGGGGGCCGAATACTTTCGCAAGGCACTGTACAAATCACAACATGTAAATAGGAACATGGTGTTATTTTGTCACTTATTGGGAGCAGTAGACTAGATGGAGCCGGTTACCTCCAGGATCTGTGCTAAGCTAGGCTAGCGGTGGGTCCGACAGACAGAGTTACAACACGCACGGAGATGAGAAGGGCATGTATGGACTTATCTAACTCTGGGGGATACGGGGAATAAGACAAAGTCCCAATAAGTTGGCGTGTTCCTTTAATGCAACCCTTTCTTAGATGCAAACTTTGTTTAACCCTCTAGGGTTTAGGCCATGTCCCCCCCCCCCCCCCAAATCTTTGGCTCGCCTGGTTTCCCTGTGTAATAATGCTAGTTATAGATATGGGGGGGTAAACCAAATTGATTTTACCTGTAGCTGCGCATGTAGATTTTCCCTTCCACGGCTGTGAAGTGTAGAACATGTTCTAAACCCGCCAGGCGCACCGCAGACACACTGGGACCTCTGAAGAAGTCTGAAAGGTGGGTCAAAGAAATGGACAGGGACATATAATAATGGAACAAAAACACATCATTTCCACTTCAATGAAATCTTAGAGACACATTCACAGAGTGTAATAACAAGTGTGTACCTATGAGCAGACTCTTCAGGCGTTTGTATTCAATGTCTGAATCAAAAGCCTCCCCTGCAAACACCAGCATAGGTTTGGTCCCCTCAGGACATTTGCTGTTCTGCAACAGAAAAGATACAAAAACTAGGTTTCATTACCAGTTCTCTTTCAATCAGGTAAAAGATGCAACTACGACAACAGGAAGAAAACGTAGACAAAAACTTCTGACAAAGTCACTTTAATTCTCCTGTCTGAACCCTCTTTTCTGGCAAACAGAGCAGCACGTTCAGCACACACTGAACACCTGGTCAGGCCGGTTGGTTGTCATGGTGATACGACAGTTCACTCCAATATGTTGGTTTAGGTGTCTGATCTTGTGTTATCAGCATTATGGATTTCCTGGTTTACCACATTCTGTGTCGTTTATAAAGCGGTAATAAAACTTTATTCTGTTTACTATTCGTGGTCATTAAATGTGCTTGTACACACACACGTTTGTTTCACTATCTTTGTGGGGACCCGTCATTGACATAATACATTCCCTAGCCCCTTACCATCACAACTAAATGCCTCACCTTAACCCTTACCCTAACCTAATTCTAACCCTAAAACCAAGTCTTAGCCCTCAAACAGACTTTTAACCTTGTGGGGTCCAGCATTTTGGGCCCCACAAGTATACTGTATTCCCCGGTTTTTGAACCAACACACACACACACACACACACACCTTGGCTTCACAGTGAGGTTGCCAGGTTTGGTACCACCTTATCTGTACGAACTCAAAACCAAACTATCCACATTGACCATATCTGGCAACCCACACTACAGCCACAGATACGTCTCACGAGTACAAGAAAAAAGGTCCCAATACAGAACTCGGGTCTATGTTGTGATGTACAGCATCATACACAGTCCAGTGTCTCTCAGACCTCATTTCAGATAATTAGCGTTGGCTTCATCTGCCGTTGTTGTTAATAACCTGTAATTGGGTGTTTGACTGTCAAAACTGAAACAAATCTGCCAGCGGCAGCAGATAAAGCTAACGCTAATTAGCTGAAATGAGGTTGGAGAGGCACTGGAGTTCAACGTAACGTTGCAGAGTATTTCATTGGTCAGAGACAGTATAAAGTGAATCCTTTATTTCTTCACAACATTAACTTGAGAAGTATCTTATCAAATACATAGACCATTTGGCATTGCAAGGCAACAGATTTGGTCCATGTTTACTTCCCCCTCAGCTGATGTCATTTCTGGCAGATTTGTGTCCGTTTTGAAAAACTATAATAATTTCCTTGGCTGCAGTGTGTAGCCGTGTCCCAGCCTCAGTTTATGTGTATAGCTTCCTTGGCTGCAACAGGAAATAAACGGGGATATATTTGTAATGTTTCGGATTAAGGGCCCTATCTTGCACTCGCAAAGCCCGACCCAAGTGTCTTTGCTAGTTTAAGACCGACAAAGTTGTGAGTTTCCCGTCCAACGCCCGCGTCGTTTAAATAGCAAATGCACCTGAGCTGTTATTTTAACAGAGCATTAGTAAAATGCTCCTAGGCTCGTGCACAGCACGCGCACACTATGCTTGTTACACACACACACAGGGACGCACAGCAGCACACACACATGCAGAAGATTAGAAATATTACGGTGCAAATCCTCCATCATAATAGCAATGCTCCAAGGTCCAAACGCGCCTGGCTTTTAAAGGGAATGGGAGATGATCGGTTTATGGCATGTTACGCCCAAAACACACCTACGATTAATGAAGACACAAAGTACAACTCTTTTGAACCAGGTGCTCGGCACACGGACCCTTTTTTCCGCTGTCAAACTAGCAAAAGTGGATTTGGACACGCCCTAAACGCACCTGCGCCAGGCGCTTCACGCCGTGCGCTTAGATCTTTAAAATAGGGCCCCAAAACTGTAAAAATTGTCGTTATTCGTTGACCTTACATTTCCCTTTTATTCCCAGTGCAAAGCCGACATAGCATATATCAAACTGCAGGTAACCATAGCATGACATGTCATACATTTTGTAATGACCCTTCATCCCAGTTTGACTACAAGACGGGAAATCCATTTTCCCTTAACGGAAAAAAAACGCTGACGCTGGCTGCAACTGTTACCTTGATATCACTCAGAGAGACGTACTTCTCAATTCCAACTTCAATCATATCCAGCACGTGAAAGTCAAACAGACGACCTGCAAACACACAAAGGGAAACGATGACACGCACATCACTTGGCCTGCACTTCAGAAGTAAACAGTCAGGAGGATTTTTCCATCTCTAATATTACATATTTTCATACATTACATACTAACAGATTATTATTATTATTACGATAATGGTGGGAACCATTAACCATAACCCACTGGGCAACATGGGAGCTGACTGGACCCCTTAGAATCAGCATTACTACATAAAATGTAAAAGGGACACACTTGGCAGCTGAAAATACAGTACATGGGTAGAATTGTGGGTAAAAGAAAAGTCTTCGTTACAATTAGAAAACAACAATGTGTAAAAGACTATCAAGAAATCAGAAATGATCTACTGTACATGTTATTAGGATACAGAAATGACATAACAGGTGTCTCAATGTGTGTTTTAAACTGAGTGAGTGAGACAGAGAAGAGAATTTACCAAATACGAGGTTGTTGGGCCGTTTCTTGTTGTGGGAGCCAAACAGAAACAGAGAGCAGTCTGTCTTCTTGGAGAAGAATTCCTGATGAAGAGATAACAGGATAAGTAATGACACTGAAAACATGTTAATGGATTTAAATAGTAGGGGTGCAAGATTCAGAAAATGTCACGATTCGATATCTATTTTTAGGCTCAAGATTCGACTCAAAATCGATTTTCGATTAAAAAAACGATTCACAGTATGTAAATGTAGTTACTTTTTTACCATGTGATTGCAGTAGACATATAATTTAAAAGAAAAGAAACAAATTAAATGTAGTTTGATATTACTTTATATGTCTTCATACAAAAATAAAAACTTTTGCAACTAAAAACTGCAAAGTGCCAAACTTTGGCCAGCTTTCAAATATGTTTAATTCAAGTATTAAATAAAACTGTTAAATAAAAAGAGCTTTTGGTTCAGAGTTGGGTGGGAGTTTAGAGCACTGAAAGAGTTGGTTGACTGGCATGTTAGGTACTTTAGGTTGTTGTTCAACCACGTCTTTAATGTTAATCTCTGGGTGATGGCGTACCATGTCAGTTCTCACGTTTGTGGCGTTTCCAAAATACTTAACTTTCGCTTTGCAAAGCCTGCATATGGCATGATTCCTATCAAGTTCCGTCTTCCCCTCGAGGTTATAAAAGCCAAAATGTGCCCAGACTGTGGCCTTCAATGAGGATGGAGCGTTCTCTTAATACATCCATGGGATGGAGCAGGTTGAATCATTCTCTGTGAGGTTTGCCATTGTTTGCGCCGACTAAACTACCTCCGCTGCACTCGGTCTTCTTTTGATAATAACAAGAGGGACCAGGCATCAGTGTGAATTTGATGCAGTGCCATCTATGGGAATGGCGAGGTAATGTCATTTCAGGATAATAGTATACACGCCATTACAAAACTAAAACAAAAAATACGAATCGATTTTTGGAATTTTTTTTAATCGATAGAGCTTGAATCGTGAATTGATTTTTTTGCACACCCCACTAAATAATATTTAAGCATTTGGGGTGTACCCTGTGTCTTGTACACTTACCAGTGATGTTGAGTCCTCAAATGGCCGTGTTATGTTCTTCCTGAAAAGCAAAAAAAATATATATATATTTTATAGGGTTAGGAATGATTCTGCTGGATTATGTATGGTTTAACAGAGTCCCTCGCTGTGGGTCACAACATATTTAAATGCTTTTTCATATCTCAAGGAGGACCGGATGCCTCATTTCCACTGCATGGTTCAACTCAGCTCACAGTTGGTACCAGCACTTTTATCTTTTTGTTTTCCACTGCACACGGCATCCCCTCAGTGGCTTGCAAAAGCATTCCTACCCCTTGGACTTTTCCACATTTTGTCACATTACAACCACAAAAGTAAATGTATTTTATTGGGATTTTATGTGATAGACCAACACAAAGTGGCGCATAATAGTGAAGTGGAAGGCAAATGATACATGGTTTTCAAATTGTTTTTACAAATAAAAAACTGAAAAGTGTGGCGTGCTAAAGTATTCAGCCCCCCTGAGTCAATACTTTGTAGAACCACCTTTCCCTGCAATTACAGCTGCACGTCTTTTGGGGTATGTCTCCACCAGCTTTGGACATCTAGAGACTGACATTTTTGCCCATTCTTCTTTGCAAAATAGCTCAAGCTCAGTCAGATTGGATGGAAAGCATCTCAACAGCAATTTTCAGGTCTTGCCAGAGATTCTCAATTGGATCTAGGTCTGGGCCATTCTAACACATGAATATGCTTTGATCTGAACCATTCCATTGTAGCTCTGGCAGTTGTGTTTAGGGTCGTTGTCCTGCTGGAAGGTGAACCTCCGCCCCAGTCTCAAGTCTTTTCCTTCCTGTCCGACAAATACGCGCTGCTTTGTGTTGGTCTGTCACATAAAATCCCAATAAAATACATTTACGTTTGTGGTTGTTAACGTGACAAAATGTAGAAAAGTTAAAAAAGGGGTATGAATACTTTTGCAAGCCTCTGTGGGTGCGATCTTCAGCCGATTACCATAGCAACGGTGCGCGAGACTGCCGTGACATTACCATCAAATCAACACTCGCGGGATCCTTTCATGAGCAACGGGTCGGCACTTTGTCGATTGTACAGTGCAGTGTACGGCGTAGTTTGCAGGCTGCCATTTTTATTTTATTTTTAAATCTGCGGCGAGTTAATTAAAATAAAATTGCGGCTGCTATTGACAGCAGCTCGGCTATTTAAAAACGACAGGTTTGTGCAGTGTTTTAACCTCCTTTTAGTATCGGCTCAGCTAGCTTGGAACCTCGACCGAGATGGTACTAAAAAAAAAAAAAAAAAAAAAAAACTAGGTACCATAAGGTACTAGGTATTATCCACAACTTTTTGTAATGGAAAAAACTAAAAACGAGTGAGTTGAGACGTGCTATGCAGTGGAAAAGCATCATAACCAAAACAGCAGAAATCCTGCCAAGTTCAGAAAGTAAAGAAAGTCTCAGTGGAAAAACGGCACATGAAATATTGATTGTGAGCCAATAAAATTACAAAAATATATAAAAAAAAATAAAAGTTATTTAAAATGCTCAGCTTTTATTTAAAAATGAAATCATTTAACCCTTGCGTTGTCTTCCATTCGACCACGTACTTGTCCTGAAAATCCACACCTTTTAGTCTCTTTTGTCTCTTTTTTTCAATGATTTTGGCACTTTGGACATTTAATGCCTCTTTTCACTACCATGTAGAAACACCACTAACACCAACTTATTACCAGTTTTACATATACTACATTTTTGGAATTCATGGTCAATAAACCTAATTATATAGGAAATTATACCTAATTCTTGAGTTAAAAAAAAACAGAAACTATGAATTATTTAGACTCTTATTAAATGAAGGATAATCACAGTGTTATGTGTTGTCTTTGGGTCAAATTTGACCCAAAGACAACACAAGGGTTAACTGGTAGATTATTTGAAATGAAAAATCCACTTATCCACTTACTTTTTGTACAGCACAGCATTGGGCTTCTTCAGGGAGTACTGCAGGAAGAAAAGATTTCTTGTTTGAATTCATAATTCTGCGAGTGAGTCAGAAGTTTATTTAAACTCAATTCCAAATATGGTTGCATTCCTCTGTAGCCCTCTGATAATCTGTGGTAAAAACTCAGACAGTTACCCCCTGCTCTCATCAAAGCAGGCTGTCCTCAAAAGTAATGCCCTGTAAATCGTATGTAATCCACGTATTATTACTGTAAAACCCACATTGAGGTCTGTTGTACGGCAGCGCCCTCTAGTGTCCGTAGTGATTATGACCAGAGCAAAGAAGGAAATAAGGTGATGTAGTATAAGGCCTCCTGCACACTGGCTGCGTGGCGTGTCCGTTTTTATTTCGGCTCCCATGGTAACAGGTTAGAGCTTACACACTGGCTCGAGCCGAAAACGTGTGCATGCTAGAAATACAACCGACACCTATTTTTCACACGACACGCAAGCCTGTTGGAAGAGTTTCCCGGCAACATAGAATATGAAAAGTTGTTTGTCATTTTGACACAAATATATTTAATAAATTATATTTTGATGTGTGAATGTCTCTAGGTTTTGACGATTGTTTTTAAAATTGTATTTATTATAGGATTCTGATTAAACAATAACTTTATTATCTCAGGAAAGGGAATTGAAATATAAGAATATATATCTCAAAATATGTGCAAACAAATGTACAAACACAAAAATATTGACAAAATAAAGTTAAAAGAACACACTATTTCATTTTATCAATGTGTACAGACAAGGCTGGCTAGCAGCAGCGCCGCGTCAGACACGTTTCTGGTGTGTAAAGACAGAGAAAACGCCACGCAGCTGACACGCCACACAAACTTTATGAAAATGAACTGTAAACAACATAGGGGGGTATGACTTTCTGGCCTAAATGTGGACGAGAAGGAATTTCATACCGGGGATTAAAACCTGCGTTTTCAACAACTGAATACGGTCGTAGAGCCGCTGCTATAAAAACACCAGTGGGGTTTGTTATTGCTTCGGCCTGATCTGAATTACCAGCAAACGTCTGTTTAAATGCTGAGGGGTGCAGCGTTTGCACTACACTCCTTTTTCCCCCCTCCTTGTAGCAGTGATATTCACATTCACGTGGTGCCGTTTCAAGTGAGTCGGCAAGTTTGACGTGTTGCCAGAAACATACCCGATCACTAATGACCATTGTCAGTACACTACTTTCATCATAGCCTCTTGTTTTTGTCCATTTTTTGGTATTTCCCCGGGAAACCATTGTGTTCCCAAACAGGAGACCTTAATGATAGTCTTAATGGGGGTCTTCAAGCTCTGGCTTCTCTACATTGGCCGTGATGCTAGCTAGCGAGAGGCTCAGCTAGGTTAAGCTTACTGTGTGCAAAGTGTGTGTGAACTGAAGCGCTCAAAGTGCAGGGCGAAGACTAAACAAACTTCTGGTCCGCCACTTAATATGTTCACGTGGGAACTCAGAATTGAAGTATGTTCCGCACGCAAAACAATTCTAATCATTTTTGTTAATTGTGATTGCATTCGGTGTACGTTAGCACCGTTCCGACATTCCTGTACCTGGCGTTAAATATAACTGTCATATTAAACTCAACAGGCTAGGTAAACGCAGCTTTAGTGCCTAAACTTAATCGGCGTGTAAAGATGACGGTCACATAACGGTCGCCATTTCACAGCGTTAAATAATATGTCATATTTCCTAAGATATCAGTGTCCAACATAACATTTTCCCCCCCACTGGCCCCCGGGGCCAGTAGATCAGTTTTATTGGTCCGATCTACTGAGGATTGAGTTGATAATGAGCTACGAAAAGAACTGTAACTGAAGAAGATGATCAACATCACAGTGTGATGTTGCCATGTCTACACTTATCTCAACATCTGGAGAGTAATAAATATGACTAGTAAAGCTTTGCACAGCCCATGGATCTGTGTGAAATAAGTCGTGGCTTGGAGGTCTTTCTTACAGAGTGCATCATCAGGCTACTTACTATGTCCTTGAGGGCCTGGGTGACTGTTTGACTGCTGTTGCCCCCTTTCATAATCATGGCCTTCTTCACATCCTCGGCCAGCTTGGGCGCTCTGTTCTCCAAGAAGCGCTTGGAGCGCTTCGTCTTGGGTTTTCTGAGGATAGACACAAATGATTAGTTGATTTGTTTCAGAGCCTGAACGATAAAGAATTTTTAAGGCAGATATCAATACAAATATTTGGTGATCTAAAAATCCGATATATATATATTTTTTTTAATCCAGAAACGCGTAACAAAACAAACAGATTTCCCTAACATTAGTTATTTGTAGTTATTTATGAGTCCTCACTAAAATAATATGACAATGCAGCTTTAAAATAAACTTGTTTTTGCAACTGGTGCTTTAACAAAATATCTTCACACTTAGATTTTAGATAAATAATCATCAGTAATGTGGACATAATGTCTAAGTGGGGAAAAGGCAAATAATAGAACAGCTAGAACAGTCTGGTAAGTTGAGAAGTACATCACTTTACTGTAATGCAAGAGTCTACCGGTCAGTTTGTCAGCTGTCCCGCGGGCCTTGTTGATGAGACCCACTGCAGTCGGATATAAAGTGTTCTTGTGGTGGGTATACGTGCAGTTTAGTGTCCCAAATTCCCCATACAATGTCCTTAATTAATTATGAACCTGCTAAACCACCTGAACGACCCTAACCCTTACCTGTCTCAAATAAGACCCATATCATTTGGGACACTCAGTTTTTGGAATATAATTTGCAATATAAACTGCACGTAAGCCCTTGTGGTGGGCGGTTTTGGTCGTGATGGAGCGCAGCCTCCTGCCAGAGGGAAAGTTTGCTAACAGTTTGTGTCCGGGGTGGATGGGAGGGACCACCGAACTAACCTATGTACTTACATTTAATTTACAAGATGTGGTTTCACTTAATGTAACGATAGATAACGAGCGATTTGAATTGACCGCAAACACTCAGATAATAATTCAACCTCACGTCACGTTACAGAAAGCTCTGTAACGTAAAACAAGAATTTGTTAGCTAATGTTAGCTGACAGGCGCCATGCTCGGCTAACGTTAGCGGTCTTAATAAAGTCAGTTTCACGAGCACTGAACAACATACAGACGCTTAAACACAGTGAGTTCTCAGGAATGCATGGTCAAACTTACATTATTCCGTCTAACTGCGTCATTTTTGTGTCTTTCCTCGTGTCCCCGTCAGCTACACGAGCGTTTCTTCCTCCACGTGAATGAAGGCGGCGGAAGACAACATTGGTGGACGACTTCCTCTTTGGTGGAATTGTGGTTGATTTCCTGCTTCAAATGAATTACCGCCATCTGGTGTCAAAACTCCACAGCACAGTCTCCACCATGATTGCGTGTACGCCATCGAATTTCTTTTTTGCAGGATGGTAGGGGAAGAACCCGCCCTACTCTCCCTCTGAATGGCTAGTACTCGTTGCGTACTCTGGTGGGATTGGTTATGTTTAGGCAAGAGGAGTGAGATTGGTTATGGTTAGGGTAAGCATCCTGCAATAAAAAAAAACTCGCCACCATGGTGTAGGAAGCCATGGCAGCACATTCACAAACACCACTGCATTAAGTACTTAAGTACTAATGAACACTGCAGTCTATGAAAACATATTCATAATAATAATAATTAATAAATATAATTAAAGGAAATTACAATGTTTTCACTCTGTTGTTATTATACACATTACACACAGGCCTGAATTACACACACATGCTAGTACCTATACATGCGCTAATGGAGAGATGTCAGAGTGAGAGAGCTGCCCATGGAAAGGTGCCCAGAGCTGTTGGGGGTTCAGTGCCTTGCTCAAGAGCACCTTGGCAGTGCCCAGGAGGTGAACTGGCACCTCTCCAGCTACCAGTCCACCACCATACTTTGGTCCGTAGGAAAACTGCAAGGCGAGAAGGAAATAAGGATGGAATTGCAAATTGAACTGTTAGCTGAATTGAGTTTGACATTTTATTGTGGGATCCCATATATATATATATATATATATATATATATATATATATATATATATATATATATATATATATATATATATATCAACAATATAAAGCTGGTATCAGTGGGACAACCTTCTAAGTATCAAATAACATCTAATATTTGCAGCAAAACATAGTTATATTCCACAGCACAGACTGTCCACTAGGGAAGAGGTTTCTTCTTCTACTGTGGTTATTGGCGGTTGGCCGCCACCAACTTATTCCCGACCCCTCTGCCTATTCTCTAATAAACTAATCATGTCTCTAATAAACTAATCTTATATCTAATAAACTGATGTTATCTCTAATAAACTAATCTTATCAATCTGGGCTCTGAGAGGGCCTGAAAGCCTCTCTGAGCAGCCCTTGCACTCTCTTTCCAGTAATTCCCAAGATACTTATCTCCAGGGAGCGTATTCCCCAGAGTCCTTATATTTTCTTGCCTCGCAGTTTTCCTTGGATTGAGGTTGCACCTAAATCATGGTGGCAGCTGCCGCCGTGGTCATGCCCGGCGCCCTGCTACTCCTTACTACGTCCTGCTATGCCTTGTTACGCCCTGAACTGCTACAACTATTATTTCTAGTCATAGTTCCATTATCGTTGTTGTTACTATTGCCACCGTTCATCATACCAACTGCTGTAATTATTATTAATCATAATTCTCTATATCTGTATCCGTCGCTGTGTCCCAACCGGCAGCAGTAGATGGCTGCCCACCAAGATCCTGAGTCTGTCTGAGGAGAAAATGTTGGGAACATTATGAAGTCTATGTTGGCTTGGCTAGTGTTCCTCTGTTCTATACAGACCACATCTCAATAACTCTTTGCATGGCCCAAACCACAGTATGATGCGATGGGTTGTTTTTACCCATCCGGGCGGATGCTCCGTCAGCATCAGCCTCTTGAATGTTGTGCTGTTCCACTATATAGATTACCGCAAGGTGATGTATGTAGTAAAGCTGTTCTTGCCTCGAAAAAGAACCAAGTGTGGTCAAAATATCTGCTTCACGTGAACTCCCTCCAAACATGTTTGGACGGACTAGAAGTTGTTTGTGCAGTTACAAAAACAAGATCCAGTTGTGTTCAAGATCATCTTGAAGCTCTGTGACTGGGGGTTGAACCTGTATGGGTGTTGTTGGGCGAGCCCTTTTTAAAACTGCATGACCCTGTTCCCCTGCACTAATAATCATAAGTCATAATTCTGACTCAACTGTTATTACAGTAAGTGGAATACATTTCAATGGAACTGAATGGAAGTTTCTTCCTAAAGGTAAGTTTTTCCTCACCACTGTTGCACTAAATGCCTGCTCTTGGGGCAATTGTCAGGTCTTTGTAAATTATAGCGTGGTCTAGACCTACTCTGTGAAGTGTCTTGAGAACTCTTAAGATTTGATCTTGCAGCATCAATATACTATACTCTGATTTCCTTTACACCTCTGCAGCACAGTTACATCACCATGGCCAGAAATGCCAAGAACCTAACCCTTGTCCCTGTAGAAAACAATATTCATCATGCTAGCTGATAAGTTCTCCCTTACTTTCTGAATCTTACCTTCCCTATCTGCTTCCTCATGGCTCAGCCTTCTCTTGGACCTGATCTTCATGACTTACATCGGTTTCCTTTCTCTATGGATGGTCTGCTTGCCATGCCTCAAGATCAGTGGTGGAATGTTACTAAGTACATTTACTCAAGTACTGTACTTGAAATTTGAGGTACTTTTACTCGTCTTTTTTTAAATGCTACTTTCTACTTCTACTCCAGGGAAGTATTATACTTTTTACTCCACTACATTAATCTGACAGCTTTTAGTTACTTTATAAAGTAAGATTTTGCACACAAAACACAAGTAGTTTATAAAGTACAATGTTTTATTATAAATTAAACTACCCAACAATGTAACAGCCTACAAGCCCAGCTGAAATTATTAGACCATTATTCACTTTGTAGAGTCTCTTTGGATTAGTTTTAGGAGGGGAGCATCGCCATGGTACGTCGGCAAGAATGTATGAAGGACAACAGGTGTTCCAGTTTAAGCCATTTACTCTGCACACATTCAGGGCAAAAGCAGCGGATGCTTGACTGTTAGGTGTTTTTTTTTCTATAAATGATAAGCAGAAAAGACAAATTACAATACAGTTCGACATACATCAACAAACTTAACGATTAGATACCTAAACAAACACGTATAAGTACTCTTACCCGAGGGGGTGAGGGGTAGGCCTACCACTGCTTAAATTAAAGAGTACTATAGAACAGAAACATTAACTTGACAATTACATTCAAAATTGAACTAATTAGGTTATAAAAAAAGTACTGGGATTTCCTAAAGGCTACAATTAAATCACACAACATTATTCCTGTAGTCTCAAAGCAAACAGGCAATATGACAATTCAGCATTTACCAATATATATATATATATATATATATATAGTCCACTTGCAAATAACCATTAAAGTAACACAACATATGAAGAAGGCAGTAAGCTCACTTTTTCCATACACAACCACAGGATTTGCATCTGAATCTTTGGGACAGAGGACCCTCACATGGTGCTTAGGTGCAATGGGTGGGACTTATGGAGTAGGCCATGATTAGTAGTGAGTGAAGACAGGTGAGTTTGGACCATGATTGGGAATGAATGAAGTCAGGTGAGAATGGTTGAGTCCATGCCATGAAAATGGGCCACTGAATAGTGTGGCTCTATTCTACCCATTTAATTGATTAACTGTTTTGATCATTTCCAGTTTCAAAAATGTGAGAATTTCTCTGCATTGAGTACTTTACTTGTACTAAACGTAGCACAAAAAGTAAGAAAATGTGTGTTTGGTAGATTATTTCTCTGTGGTAACAATGCTTTTTGGCAATACATTTTATACCGTTGGAAAGCATGTTTAGTTCCCTTTCAAATGGTACTCCATTTGTAAGGAACATGCATTTGTGGGATAAGCAGCAGCGCTGAGTATGTGGGTTGTGCCCATGGAAAATTTGCCAATCTTCTCTGCCAATGCCAAACAACTTATTCTGCCATTGACTCATTTGGTGGATTGGATGATTGAAGTTTGAAGAAACAAGACATTGGCAATTGAACAATGTATTCATTTCACAAACAGGAGCCTCAGTAGCGTGTGGAAGAACCATACACAGCCACAACAGCCTCCTCCTCATGCTGGTCACCAGCCTGTTCACACACTGCTGTGGGATGGCATCCCATTCTTCAACCAGCATTTGTCGCAAGTCAGCCAACGTGGTCATCTTGGTCACCCTGGCACGAACAGCACGCCCAAGCTGATCCCACAAGTGTTCAATGGGGTTGAGGTCAGGACTGCCTATTTCTTACCAGAAGCTCTTTGAAGATGCTTATATGTCAGAACCATGTGCACTGCGTTCCAAAGAGCTCCTTGTGGTGTCTAAACCTTGTTCCCATCACTAAAACAGTTTTACAGACATTTCTTACCAGAAGCTCTATTAAATATGTTTCTATGTCATAATCATGTGTAATGAGCTCCAAAATGCTCCTTGTGGTGTGTACACCTGAAAGGTGGAAACATTGATGACATTTATTCCCACGTGGGATTTGTGTCTTTGTACTTTCTCTCACATTGTATTGTTTCTTTTTTCTTTCTTTTGGTGGACCCCGTCTTGTCCCTGTGTGTCTGAGGAAAACTGAGAAAGTCATGATTTTGGACTGACAGCCACATGTTTTGTAATGAGCGTCTGACACTACACGTACTGAACATTTCATTCAAAGCAGATCAGTTCACTCACTGTCCACCAGGTGGAAGACTGTCCTACCACATGAAAGGGTAATGTAACAGTAATGTTAGGATTCACTCTGTGGAGGAAACTTGGGGACAGTGAATAGCAGTGGTGGAAGAAGTATTCAGATCCTTTACTTATGTAAAAGTACTAATACCACACTGTAAAAATACTCTGGTACAAGTAAAAGTCCTGCATTGAAAAGTAAGTAAGTAAAAGTATGTAAGTATCATCAGGAAAATGTACTTAAAGTATTATAATTAAAAGTACTCAATGCAGAGAAATCCTCCCATTTAAGAAAGTGTAAAGGATCTCAACAGTTGTGTTTAATGGTCTAATCATTTCAGCTGGATTTGTTATAAAACATTTTTTTTAAATCTTTTTTTACTGTAAGTAATGTGTCTTTGAGTACCATGTAAAGCGCTATATAAAAAAAATGTATTATTATTATTGTTATTATTATTATTTGTAAAGTAACTAGTAACTAAAGCTGCCAGATGAATGTAGTGGAGTAAAATGTACAATATTTCTCTCTGAAATGTAGTGGAGTAGAAGTAGAAAGTGGCATGAAAAGAAAAGACTCAAGTTAAGTACAAGTACTTCACATTTGTGCTTAAGTACAGTACTGGAGTTAATGTACTTAGTTACATTCCACCACTTGTGTATTGTAAGAAGGTGAAAGGCAGGGGTATACAAACTCATTTGATGTCACATGAAAATGACCTGACAACTGTTGGCGGGAATACAGCATAGAAAATCTGCTTAGAAATATAGGAAATATTGGATAGGATAGAACAACACAATATAATTTTGCTAAGTAAAACACATCACATTTATTATTAATTTCACTTGTTTTTATTCAACAAATTGTGTATCCAAATACAATACACATTTTCTATGGGCTCTTAAGGCAAAACATTGGATAGATGACAAGGGCTGAATATAAAGTGCAGTACACTTACAATAAACTTGCCTCAAACTTCAACAAAGAAAACCTTGCTGTGCACAGTTTTCAGATAATAGGAAACAGAAGGGTCCAGGTTGAAAAAAACAGTAGTTACCTTTTAAGTTATGGTGCAAATGACTTTATTTATGTAAAGAAAATAGTTTGTTTTTCCTTTTTTAACCTGTATTTCAATTTGTGTTTCAACTTGTTTCTATTTAAATCTCCTTATATTCCCACCACATCTACGTATATAGGCGTATTTCATGCCTGTATACCTATGTTTTTTTGTCGTTCAGAAGCATTTTGTTGCAAACTTGTTTGCTTTTAAAGTGCTACATAAATGAATTTTTTTGGCACAGTGAAAAGAGAACTGGATTCATTTGCTAAAGTGCTGTACTGCAGTGCTATTTTAAAGTACTTCTTCCATTTCAATGCTACTTTGTAGTTTTTCTCCACTACATTTCAGTAGCAACAGTATAGTCCTATACATTTTAGTGTTATTTAACACTAAAAGTAATATATTGTATGAAGTTATTGCCCTTTGATTATTTTTTGTGAGGACTCTTGTTGTGTTTATTGTAATATTTTTCCTCTATTTATCTATTAATGGATAAGGTACCAGCAGGTTTTGGAAATATGCCTGAATATGAATGCTCTACATATTTGTTTTGTGTGCATTCATTATACAGAAATCAACATCCATCTACTATAGATTGCTCTGGTATGATATATATTTATACTGTACATATTATCATGGTTACTATAGAGGGGTCGTATTGAAATTTAAGCTTTATCTATAGTATGGATATGTTAATTAATGTTATGTATGTATGTGGTTGTTGATTGGTGCACAAAAAACAGTCACCTCCTACAAAAGATGGCTTCTCAGGATGTAACACTATTTGCCTGAAGATAGTCTAGTATTGAAACGTTGCCTACTATTAAACTTTATATATTTTTTACAAGTTGACAGTGTATGGGAGTTTTCTTTGCATGTAGCAACAGTATAAAAAGTAGTTAAAATTTGCATCATTTTAACCAGCTACAACAGTAGCTGCTTTCTGCTCCTTATGCCTAGTCTATATCCACGACATTCCTCTTCCGGGATTGCGATTCGAACGGTGCTGCCGGAAATTCCGCTAATGTCCCTCTTTATGGACGGATGTCCGTTACCTTCCGCTTTCTTTGTGTTGTAGGCACCATCATATCTTGAAGAGCTCATAGTACCTTATTGTCCCACTAGAGCACTGCGCTCCCAGAATTCAGAGCTACTTGTGGTTCCTAGAGTCTCTAAATGTAGAATGGGAGCCAGAGCCTTCAGCTATCAGGCTCCTCTCCTGTGGAACCAGCTCCCAGTCTGGGTCTGGGAGGCAGACATCGTCTCCACATTTAAGAGTAAACTTAAAACTCTCCTCTTTGATAAAGCTTATAGTTAGGGAGTGAGGAGTTGCAGCGTTCGCCTAGATCGGCGGGGGAGGGTGTATAGCTACAGACACTGCACCCCTTCTCTTCGATTAGCACCGCCCAAGACAATTGCGATTGATTTAAAGAAATGCCAACAAACCAGAGGACATTTGTCTCCCATCCCGGAATGCTGTGTGGACTAGCAAGACCCTCCTAAGCAGCGCTGTGGAGGAAGGTCTGGCAATGCGAGACTATCTTATGCCTGACACACCCCTCCTGAAGGCTGTCGCCAAGCAACCACCAGAGTTCTCAGCTGTTAGCTTTCTTTTCCATCTGATACCAGGTGTATCCAGGAGACCCTGTTGCCAAGTGCTCTTTGTTTGGCATCTTTTCCTCAACCCTGGAGGCTTCCATGTCCAAGCTTGTCTGGTGGTGTTTGACACTGGTTTGTGCCTAAACCATACATAATAATCAAATAATATGACTGACAGGGGGAATTCAGCTGCCTTATATGCACTTTTACTTTTGATACTTTAAGTACATTGTACTGCTAATAATTCTCTGTACTTCTACTTAGCCCTTGTGTTGTCTTTGGGTCAAATTTGCCCCCTTTTTAAAGTTTATGGGTTATGCGTTTCTTACAACCAAATTTCCCCAAAATAACTTGGATGCATGCATGTACGTCGTACGGAAGCCATACAACATTCTTCGCAGATAAAATGAATGATTACTTTTATAGAATTTTGGGGTGTTTCATTTAATTTTTGATGGTCTATACCAGGGATCTTCAACAGGGGGTCCTCAGAGTCACTGACAGGTGTTTTCAGTGTTTTAGGCCTCTTCCCAGGACTGTGCGACTGAAAATAATTTTTGAAAGTTTAATTTTTTTTTTTTTTTTTAAATGTCTTAATTAACATGAATCCAACATATTAGCAAACATAAATCTCCACTGATGAGTCTTACTGGCCTATAGGTAAGGTCACTAAGGTAGCCATCCACAGATGGACATTGTGTCCAGACATGCATGTGTAACATTAAAAGATGATTTATAAAATCATGCAGACAATTATTTTAATAGCTTAGTATTCTATGCACTAAAAGGTATGTAAAGGCTTTAGGCCGCCCTACACTTTATTGCAGGCCGTTGAATATGCAATTTCATTTTATACATTAGTAGTAGGTGGTCCCCTGCTCCATTTCTATTTCAGTTAAGGGGTCCTGGGTTTAAAAACCTTGAAGACCCCTGGTCTAGACCATATGTCAAACTCAAGGCCCGTGGGCCAAATCAGGCCCCTCGCAAATTTTGATCCGGCCTGTGTTAACACTTAGGTTCACCATACATTTTGGCCCGACTTGTTGTGCGCCAAACCAAAAAGACAGGAAACCGTTTATCAAACTGTAATTATGTGACTTTTGAATCACATAAGAATCAAGAATTTGGTAGATTTGCCAGACTCTTTGACAAATTCCCACTGAACCCTTTTTTCATATTCAGGCTGTGAAAAATGTAATCTTTGATTTGCTTTTTGCGGGGCCAAAACTAAGTGAAAAAGCTATACGAGACATGCAATAATACAACCCAGTCTCACGGCAGTTTGTGAAATGGTCACATAATTTAATCCATTTGATTCGTGTACACAAACACGTTTCTCATTTTTAATACGATGGTCAGCACGTTTGTTTATTATTTTTGGGCATTTCTGCTTTTATTATAGAGAGGAAAGCTGATATGAAAGAGGAGGGGGGGGGAGGAGGGGGAAGCCATGCAGGAAAACCGTCACAGGTTGGACTCGAACCCTGGACCTTCTGTGTAGAAGAATAAACCTTTGCACATGTGCGCCCGCTCTACCAACTGAGCTAACTGGCCACAGCACAGTTTTTTTATAATACCAACAATTGCATAGCTGTATACAGCGGGATGGTTGAGTTTAGGAAAAGAAGAACAGGACGGTTGGGTTTAGGAAAAGAACGGGACGGTTGGGTTTAGGAAACGTGACATGCGGGACAGGATCCCTGGTCTCCGGCATGAAAGTCCGGTGTTGTTTGACCCATCCCCCCCCCAACCAGGGATTAAATACAACTTGCAACCGTAGTCGCTCTTAAAGCTATCTTCTCATTGAGAATTGTGCTGTGATCACGAAAGATGCTTCCCATTGAAATACATTGGTTTTTAAAAAAAAAAAAACAGACAACGTCTTTGTGTACACGAATCAATAGATTAAGTTATGTGACCATTTCATGAACTGCCGTGAGACGGTTGAATAATACTGTCAAAGATATTCGACTTTCCAGATAAAATAAAAGCATGTCAGTAAACTTTACATGTCTGGCCCCTTGATGTGATTCTCATTTCCCAGTGTGGCCCTTAGTGAAATTAGTTAGACACCCCAGGGTCTATACTGCTTGTACGTTTTACGCGTTGAGGATCCTCTGAAAGGACAAGCTTTGTTCCTGAATGCTCTGGCCTAAAAGCCTTCAAATAGAGAACACAACAGTTGCACAGATAAGTATCTTTTATTGAAGCATCAAGCTTGTAGCACAGATATATTTAGCACATCTTGACCATCCAAAGAACAGCAAAAGAAAAGAACTAGAACAGCAAAGTTTCTCCTTCAGTACATCCTGCAACTGCACCCTCTCTGACCCAGTGGAAGGCTTTCACTTTCTCTTCCTCTGGAGAGAAGATTCAGAGGAAGGGACAGTGAAAACTTAAAAAAAAATAAAATAAAAAATAAAATAAAATAAAAAAAAAAAACATGATTTTAGTCAGCTTTGAAAAAGGTCATCCCATTACATCAGAACAAACTGGTTTAACAACAAAATAAAAAAAAGGGGAAGAGGGGAAAAAGAAAAAAAAAAAAGAAAAAAGATTGGTCCGCAGCAAAAATACAAAATATTTTTGTATAAAATTCTATAACCATTCAACTGCAAAAATGCATTGTGAGTTCACTGTATAAAATAAAATAGCATAATGATTCACACCAACAAGGTTAAAATGTACTTAATCCAAGAACAGTTGGTGTTAAAAGTTCTTCAGTATTTCTGAGCAGTTTAAATGTGTGAGTTCATATATAAAAATAATAAAATTTAAAAAAAAAAAAAAAAAAAAAAAAAAAAAAAAGGACCTATAACAGTCATAGCGGATCACTTCAGCAAGTTGAGAGTAGTTCATGTTAGAGCAGAGATTGGTCCTCAGGGAAAGAATGAAACCACTCCAAAAAAAGCTGTGATAGACAAAGCTAGGCGTGTCAAAGTCACAGCTTGTCCTTACATCAACTAATCCCAACTTAATCTACTGGTCCAACTGGCTGAAATGAGAGCCTGAAGTGATGCGTGCGCTGCTATAATGGTGCCGATTGCACACATTTCGAAAGAAGTACTGCAACACACAGGGCTGAAAGCAGGTCGCGCCTCCCGCCGCGTCTTCTCCACTTCTAAATTCAAAACCGCGTTCTCTGGCAGGAGAAGCATTGTGAACACCACGGAAACTCAACGGCAGGCAGAGAGAAGTTTAAAAGTAGTAATACATCATAGACGCTCCAACCTGCTTTCAGCACTTGTCCACAACTTGAAATATAAGCTCAATACAAGTTAACCCGACCCCTAAGGAAGGAAAAAAAAAAAAAAAAAGTCCCTGCTAAACCAAAAACACACCAGGGATACGCTTTCAGCTGGTATAACAAGAGGAAGGTGAAGCACACAGACCGGACAAAAAAAAAAAAAAAAAAAAAAAAGAGAGAGACGGCATTACACTACACTGTCAAGCAACACGGCACTAGTAGTCACATGCACCATAGTGTCACAGGATTCCCCCCCCCCCTGAACAAAAGGGCATTGATCCAAAGCAAAAAAAAAAACAAACTGCTAGGGGAGTCACATTTTCGACCGATTCACTGCTAAAAACGTCTGGGCACAATAAATTTAATAAAATGGCAGTTTATGCAGCGGTGACATGTGGAATGATCCGGGATCACCCTGGCATGCTCAGACTGGTGGGCCTCTATTGTGCGCTTACAGATTTCTGTATGGGGCGGAAAGAGACAGAGAGAGGATGATATTATGTGGGAAAAAGAAAAACGCTTTGCTGGGCAACTAAGCAAAAAGTGTCCGATTCATTATTTCCCATTCAGAGCGGGCGCGGCCAGGAGGGCCGGGCTTTCGCCGTGTCACGGTTCTGGGGCCAGCGGACAGTCTGACTCTGGCAGGGGGAGACCTGCTAAGAGCCGGACAATGGCTGGTCGGCAGAGGGCATTGTGAGCTGGGTGTGTGTGTGTGAGGGAAGAGGAGGGGGGGGGGTTGCGCTATCTACTGGAGTGGTACATTCAGCTCAAACCTGGTCCAGGCTTTTCTCTAGAGACGTGTACATTTGAAAGACAGGGGACAGACCACTGCTTTACACTGCCTGAGCTACATTCAGTTTAAACATTAACCACTTCATGTGAATGTGGAAACTAGAGTGCTAAATATGACTTTGGGTTTAAGACCCAGAAGCTTCCTATAAATACAGCATGCTGTATATATAAAAAAAATAAAATAAAAAAAAGCCTGGGTGAAACAAAGTGCACATGTTCAAATGTCTTAAATGATTCATACACACATTTTCCAACATACATTTTCCAGACATACAACTTTAAAAAGGCTGTCTATTTGGGGAAACACGCGGACTACCTGATTGTCGAGGTGGAGGAGCACGAATGAATGCTGATGGGAGTGAGCGTCGGAGCCCAGCAAAGCCGAAGGTTTTTTGTTTTAGAGCACTTTACATTGACCAATAAGCTGCAAACCTTTATCCAATAGTGCAACACTAAATAGCATCAAGTATTAAGTATAAGGAACTCAAATAGGACAACGATTAGAATGGCCAAAAAGCTTTACGGGACGTACACATTAAATCAAGACTTTAGACGAAAGGTTGACCTTCGTTTTCGTACCATGAGTAACCAATTTTAATTTTTTTTTTTTTTTTTAAGTGCACTCAAAAATTGGTAGCAATTCATAAATACCAAATGTGGAATTGGACAGTTGATTAGGCTGAGCGGGGTCCGGTCAAATTTGAAATGGCGGAGTTGGGATGGCTAAGAGGCAGACTGGTCTGAGCATGTCAGGGCCCTGGCCTAGTGCGGGCGGAAGCCTTGTCTGTGGGGGATGAGGGTGGAGACCTGCAGGAAGGGAACGTTGTACTGGGCACAGGTGGACAGCCTCGAACAGAGCGCGTCTAATTCCTCTACATGCACTTCAAGATCACAGCAAGAGTGAGCTAGGATATCGAAACGGAGAAAAGAGCTTCCATGCAAGAGATCTAAGTCACGGGTACAACAGTGCGAACAACTCAAAGTGGAGGATAAACTAGGGCTTGCGACCGCGCCAGCACCGGGGGACTCGGACCGGCGACAGCAGCAGCAGGGGAGGGAGGGGAAGAGGAGGGGGGAGGAAGGGGACAAGCTCTCTACGGGGGGGTGAAGCCGGCCGCAGGGGGGGAGCCCCGGGCGGCCGCCTCGCTTTTTACGCCTCTTCTTCATCCTCAACCCTCAGCTCTGCTGGTTCTGCTGGCGGCTCTTGGCGTAGCTAGTAAAGACGAAATTGTAATCGTTGAATTGAGCCAACTGGCGGTCGAGGCGCTTGTAGCCCTCCATCGACTGGGCAGGAGTAAAGACACTGCGACATTTAGAGCTCTGCAGGGGGTGGGGGGAGGCAAAGGCAAGGACAAAGAATGTACTCAGTGACAACTTCCATCAAAAATCCCTCTGAATGAAAGCACGCTTCCATTTTCTTTAAAAAAACAAAAGCATACCTGGTTGACAAAAAGCGTGGTCACAAATTTCCCTGGCTTGAACACCTCCACCACCTTACTGACCAGATCATCGTATGAGGTCTCGGAGAGGTTGGTTTCGAAGCTGACGTAGGAGAACTCGGGCTCCGGGGTGATGTGGATGGTCCAGTACGTTCCCTGGAGAAGACAATGAGCAGAGCCACATTCCAGAAATATTTCAAGTAGGAGGCGAGACGAAAGGTGAGACAGATAAGAGGAAAAGAGACACGCACGTCAGTCTTCATTCCGTTCATTGAGTATCCACAAGGGTTGAACATTGTGGCATCGATCACAGAACCTGGTATCAGGTCACAAATTCCACTCATCTGCAACAAGAGAGAAAAACGGTCAACATATAATCAATCCCAATTCTTTAACCTTCCACGTGTGCTCATGCCTGAAAGGCTCTGGCCTGTGTAAACACGTTGAAACCGGTTTGGTCCATAATGCGGTGGTGGCAGTGTGTACAAGTTGCCTCGTCTCTCTCAGCTCACCTATTTTATCAGGTTCAAATCCAAAATGTTGCCATATTAGCAGCGCTGTCTTGTTCTATTGTTTGGGGCTTTTACTTGACAGGACAGCTGTAGATAGGAAATGGGGGGTACACTGACCGCAGACCCTCCAGTTCCCAACCTAACACCCATTCCCTCCCCCCCCACGGACTGAGCTACTGCCACTCCCAGAAGGTGTCATCGGTTTACATACAAGCAAACTGGTTTAGACTCTCTCACCAGACCGAAACTGGAAATCGATCCGACGCCAACGTCCAGGCACTAGTCTAACCAGACCTAAACTTAATCCCATCACAACACTGGAGAGCTGCGTGTGCAGATGCCCGTTGAGACAAATAAAATAAAAAAAAATAAAAAAACCACACACAAAATGGTAAGAGTCTACTTACACGAGTGACATCACTTGCAGAAACACCATCTTTCATATAGAACTGGTCCATAATGGCTGGATCGAGGTCACTCATCAGAACTTCCAGCGTCTGATCCGCATGCTTGTTCTGCCAGTACTCTGGTAAGTCCAGGGTAAACAGGTACCTGTTGGAGGTCATTTATTACATCAGTGAGTAGAACTACGACAAGACAGTAGGGGTGTGACGAGCCACTCTGCTCACGAGGCGAGACGCCAGATTGGTTCACGCGAGCAACACTAGATTTGAAAGAAAACTTCACTTAAGAAATCTGACTGGAAAAATAGTCTTTAGTCAGAGAACCAAGGTCACAACGTAACCAAGTGTTGCATTGCAGCAGTAAACAAGTAGGCTGCTCTTGTATTGATTTATGACCATTTTAGGACAAGGGGAGAACATTTCTCGGTTTAATATATAAAACAAAAAAAATGTCCCGTGGCATGAAAATATCACTGAGGTTTTTTTTTTTTTAACATTAATGTGAGTTCCCCCAGCCTGCCTATGGTCCCCCAGTGGCTAGAAATGGTGATAGCCCTGGGTACCCTGCTCTGCCGTTGAGAAAATGAAAGCTCAGATGGGCCGATCTGGAATCTTCCCCTTAGGCCTCTCCTTTCTGCTTTGCACCACCCGCCACCCACAGCTGCCCCGAGAATTTGGCCCACCCATGAGGAAATAGACCTACAACTGTGGCCGCACGCTGGTCAAGGCCACACCCCCACCTTCCTTAATAGCATTTAAAGCTACAGACCCAGAAATGGCACAGCCTAAGTAAAGCTCATTGTGGGACTGGCTCTAGTGGCTGTAATTCTGCACCAAGGCTGAATTTTGGTTAAGAGACTTCAGATACAGTATTAAAGGACCACTAAGGCCTATATAAAAGAGACTTCAGATACAGTATTAGGGGACCACTAAGGCCTATATAAAAGAGACTTCAGATACAGTATTAGGGGACCACTAAGACCTATATAAAAGAGACTTCAGATACAGTATTAGGGGACCACTAAGGCCTATATAAAAGAGACTTCAGATACAGTATTAGGGGACCACTAAGACCTATATAAAAGAGACTTCAGATACAGTATTAGGGGACCACTAAGACCTATATAAAAGAGACTTCAGATACAGTATTAGGGGACCACTAAGGTCTATATAAAAGAGACTTCAGATACAGTATTAGGGGACCACTAAGGCCTATATAAAAGAGACTTCAGATACAGTATTAGGGGACCACTAAGGCCTATATAAAAGAGACTTCAGATACAGTATTAGGGGACCACTAAGGCCTATATAAAAGGATCCAAAAAGCAGCATGTCATAAGACCTTTAAAAGTAAAGTTATGTTTTGCTTTCTGCTTCCAGACTAGGTGAGTCAACTTACGCGAACAGGCGGCGATCTTCTATGCTAATTTATAAGTCCAAACCAGACTCCTATTTCAAAGCCAGATGAATTATAAGACCAACCAGGTTAGCCTCTACTGGTGGCTGCTCTGTACTTGTGACAGATAATCGCGATTTTTACCTCTACGAGAAGTCTCGTCACATTTTAATCTTGCGAGACGAGATCTCGTCACACCTCTACAAGACCGCAAAGGAGGTCCGCAAAGAGCTTTCATACAAGCAGAAATCCCTGAAGAACAGACCCTGACCTTTTTACCTCCCAACTCATGATTGTCATGATCGGAGCTAAAAACATGTCATGTAGCAGTATCCTGCTGTGGCTGAAATTCTGCCACGCAAAAGACTCAATTGGATGCCTTTTAATTTTTTACAAGGCGTGACAGCATCGCTGCTATTGTTTTCACCTTGTGAGTCAGTGTTTGTGGCAGGTTTGACTACTTTGCCAGGTGTTTTGTAAAGTTTCCGACGCAACAGTCAGAAACTTTACAGGTGTGTGGTTGAGGTTTATGCCCACACGTTATGCCCCTGGCTGATTTGGCGTCGCAGGTGGTGCGATCTCTAGCCTCAGTTATTTATTTGCCACTTCATTCAGAGAGAAAACGAGAACATTGCTGCAACATCTTTCAAGGATAATAATTAATTTTTTTTTTTTTTTTTTTTAAATCTGTGGAGAGCGCTATTCAGTACTACTTTATACTACAGTATTTAGCAACACATGAAGTTTCAACTGGTACGGGACATTGTGTGATGCTTACCAGCAGTCAGAGTTCAAACGTCCCATACAGTAGGCTGCACCATCTGGAAGATGCAAAAAGAAAGTTTGTTGAATGTTTAGTTTTATGGTTACAGATTATTTCCGTTTACAATTTAATGTAGGCCTAACAACATTTCTGTTTACATATTCTGGTATGTTTTGCACACTCAGGCAGTGCCATGTGCTCAGTGCTGTAGTTTTATGTATCCAATTTATTTAGTATTAGAGCACTGCAGAATGTTTTGTTTCTGAAGCTTGAAAAGCTACGAATTAAATATCCTATATGGCTTTAATAGAAAAATGTATTTGATGCATCGTGATAGCGACATGATAATCTTAAACGAATATGGAGATCATTGAAGATTCACACCTCTACTATAGGCTACCATTCACCCGACACCATCTCGAATATGGAATTGCATGCATCGTCTATTGGATTTGTAGAGCACAAGTCAACGTCGCCAGCCTTCCTAGTCACACAGCAGACATTCTGGAGGTGTTGTACCATTTTGATTTCTTTCAAATGCTTTTTCAGAGCATTTTGTAAAAAAGGAGGCCAGTGCTAAGATCCTGTAACGTACTTGGGAAAATCTGGCTGAGGAAGTCCACTTCCTCCTGGAAGTTTCGATGAGGGAACTCTTGATGGGTTGGCTTCATAAAGTTCTTGCGGGAGTAGAAGAAATTCTGCGGGAAAAAAAAAAAAAAAAAAAAAAAAAAGAACCACAGAAAAATGTGAGAGATAAACAGCCACAGGCATCTGGTAATAGCTACAGACATTTCTCTTTTTTTAAGTTTATTTCAGTCTCTGAATGAGTGTCTTTCCATATATTCAAATGCTGCATGTGCCCTACCTCGATGGCATCGAAGCCACAGTACTCCCTGGCGAGTTCCAGCAGAGGCACCAGTGCTTGCAGTAAGAGGGTGGTTCCGCATGTCTTCAAAATGAAACGTCTCTTGGAGACAAACATGCTACTCTCACTGTGGAAAGCAAAGAAGTACAAGAGAGGTGTAAAACATCTGTGCTCATACTACTCACCCAGTGTTCCCTTTCCACTGGTGCACTGCTTTTGTCCCCGTGGGTCCACTGAGCTTACATAATAGGTCTAACCTAAGATGGGCGCAAATATATTTGGAGCCGGGGTGCGAAATAGCACCTGCCAAGCGCCAAATGCATGCGTCCCATTTGGAGAGTAGATGTCGGAAGGCTATCCGTCACGCTGGCGGCTAAATGTTTGTACCAAAAAAGGCATGCAATAAAAAATAAATAAAAAAAAAAACTCTGACTGTCCTCTGCTGTCAAGTTTGACACACACGCAAAATATATAGCTATTAAGAAATAGAAAACTTAAAATTTACGGTTGAAATAATGACCTTTAATCATGTACAGTTCAAGTAATGTTTTGGTGTAGTATACTGTAGACCCAGCACCATTCACTTCAGCTGTAGCATACAGAGTTGCAACATTACACACTTCGAGAACCATCCAGTCTGAGAAAAAACCCAAAGCAGACAAGAGTTTTTAAAAGTTGTTTGAAAGAGACAAACCGGATTATCAACCTGGCGGCCGAGGTGATGCAGACTCACAGAAGATCTAGCCTGTCTCGTATCTCTGTGGTCGAACCAGCTGCAGCTAAAGTTGGCATTTACTTTATTCTGAGTTTGAGTTGCAGGAATAATACATCTCAACAGCTGATCTTAGCTGTAGAGGTTGACCCTGGAAATCCAGAGTTCTCGCGAGAGTCACTCTGACATTGAGGAATGATGCTCATTAACTATGCCCTTGTAGCCGAGCTGCACCAATCACAGCGGTGTATCTGGTATAGGCGGGCCAGAGGAGAGCTAAACAGATGACAGTTTAATCTACCAGTTAGCTCCGATGGTAGCTAAGCGTATGGGGCTCTGGATAAGTCACCCTGTGCATTGTTGTTGTTGTCGGTCGTAGTGTTATCCAATTGCATGCAGTGAGATTTTCAAATGCATGCTTGGTGTTGCGTTGGGACATTTTCATTACTCAATGCCAGACCCTTAATCTTTCAGATTTGGGTCTGGATTTCCAGGCTAGTAGAGGCTTGGCCGGTGGATTTTTCATCCACCAGTCACCTGAGTCAAAAAGTCAGTCATTTTCAGACACTGTTTGGAGCTCAACAGGCAACATTTGCCATGTTGTTGGACTTTTTCCTTTCTTCCTTCCTTCCTGTGCAGCTACATTTTTCTTCCTGCGCAGCTGAATTTGTCAAGCATGGTGCCAACATTTCCAAGATTAGAAATTAAATCCCCACTTACAGCACACTTTAAACATGTATGCACTTGTGGAACTCCTGAATCCCGCATATTAACAGGGAATCGACATACAGTATATCACTTGATGTCAGCAGGAGGAGCTAATAAAAGATTTTTTTTTTTTTTAGTAGTAGTTTTATTTTATATAGTGTAGATAACGCAAAAAAGTCAGTGCACTGAAAGTACCCAATCAAAAAAAAATAAATAAATAAAATAAATAAAATAAGAGTTTCAACAACTGTATGGCCCATTTCTCGCTTAGGATGTTTTTCATAAACAGGTTTCGTAAAATACGAGAATGTATTCCGAACGAGCCGTTATGGTCGGTTTTGAAATTCGGGAGCAGCCAGACCCACGTGACGTGTTCGACCAATCAGCTGCCATGTGTTGCGTTCGTCACGCTTGTCCTTTCCGGTAAGTGTTCCTTTCGGGACCATACCAACCATCGAAAGTGGGAACACACACACACAGCTGCTGCTGGATCTAAGCAGTGTCATAGAAAGAACAAGTAGATGTGCATACCAGAAACCTCCAGCTAAAAAAAAAAAAAAAAAAAAAGATTTGAATGATCTTCCTCAGACCTACGATAAGACAGAGAGTTGCTATCTTAAATATCCAGAGTGCATCAAGAATGTGTCATACAACATCTGTCAAAATATTAGTGGGACCATATTATATCATGCATGTTGATTGCATACAACTAGTTTCATCTGCCATAGTGGCTCAATTCTTTTACATTAGTACACCGGAATGCATCTTTTTTTCCTGTCCGGTAACTGTGGCCACAAACTGAGCTTGTCAGATAGTGCTGAGGCAGGGTTTCCTTGCTACATCCCTCTTGGATATAATTCATCCAATTAAAGCTATGCAGCATGTAACGCATGTGCCCAGGAGGAGATGTGCTCTGAGTGGCAAGCGGCTTACAGGTGACTGCTGTCTAATCCTGGCTGCCTTCTAAAATCAGTAGGAAAACAGGGGAGACAGACTGCAAATAAAGACACTCACCTGAGTATATAAGCTTCCTGCTTGTCAGACTTTGTCACACTTATGATCAAACAATGCACATTCTCCAGAAGTTTGTCCCACTCAAACCTGAAATGAAAAGAGAAATGAAAACAATCAGCACTTTGACATTCGTTTAGGGCTGTCGATTACAGGGGGGGGGGGGGGGGAGAGAAATGATAATCACGATTCATTTTGGCCAATATCAAAATCCAGATTTAACACGATTACTCTGTGAAAAAGTTAAACACCTTGAACTGTGAAATTTACCTAGATACTTTTCCCATTTCAACATATTTTTCCTCATTCAAAACAGTTCAAAATGAGTTTACTTGCAACACACACACTAATTGTGCTATGGGGAATATCAGGGAAACAAACAATCTGAAATAGATATAGAATAGCCCAGGTTGCTTGGATATTGCCCCCCCCCACAAGCTGGGGCAGACAACACATCCAGCGCTCTCCTCGGCGACAGGAGGGCTGCTTCTGCTCGTCCAGGAGGAAGCACAGCCTGGGGAGACTGTGGGACCCGGACACTAACCCAATGATTTGCCTGATGTTACGCGAGTTAAATTTTTTTTTTTTTTTTTAAATTAATTAATTAATTAATTAATTAATTAATTATATATATATATATATATATATATATATATATATATATATATATATATATATATATATATATATATATATATATATATATATATATATATATATATATATAAAAATTAAAAAAAAGGTGTTCGAAGCAATGTTGGGTGACGTCACTTCTTGTTGACGTTCGAAGTATTGTCAAACAAAACGGAGGCTAGCTCGCCCCTCCCCATCCCGGAGAGTTTTATTATTTTTTTTTACAGTGTGTTCAGGGGACAGGCAGCTAGCGGATAGTGAGGAGACGTTTGCTGTATGTGACAAAAAAAAAAAAAAAGTACCCTAAAAAAAAAGCGACATCGCTTAGAGCACCTTTAATTTATAGAAGTCTAAATAAGCTTAAAACTGATGTTTGGATATTTGACTTGGTAACAATAGGCTTGCTGCAAACCTAGCGTTTGGCATGTCGGTGGGTTAGTGTCAGGATCCCACCGTCGACCCTTTCTTCCTGCTGAGTCCTCACGTCTGTATCCACTTTTGTCTTCATAAAAGCTAAGCTTTTCGGGTCGCAACTTATCACAACTTAAGTTCTGGGTTATTTCCATTGTTGTAGTGCATCCCACCACCGCAGCTTTTATGCACATTTCTGTTTGCTAGCAGACGGAATTGATGATGAGGCATCTTACGCAATACAAGTCAACGGAGACTTGTGGCTTTCAAGGTATGATACAGGCGCTCAGGTATGACTTATCCAGAATGTTAGGATACATTTTCCCCCCCTCCTTGATTAGAGAGCCGTTTCAACATGCCGGACGCCCGGCTTCATACCAGAAGGACAACGTTACTGGAGACCAGGGTCAGCTCCCGTTTCAGTGTGAAATGTACACCACAGGCTATTTCTGGTTGCTCAGCAGGATCAGATTTTCTTCAAAGAGGAAGAGTGGTCTCTAGGAAAGGACCACTTTACTAAACGCTACGGATGAGAGCTTTCATCCATACCCAAAAGACAGGGCTCCGCGGCTTACCAACATGACACATTTATGGAAGTTTGGCCACTTTTGTTGCCGTTTGCAGATGTCATGACTAACATTTAGCGGCAGAGCCATGGGGACAGTGAAGGAACACATTTTGAAGCGTGTAATGTGAGATCATTACCGGGCCTTCCGGAGTAGTTGCTTGACAATCACTAGAGACAGACTGTAATCTGCAGCAGAGTCCTGAGGAAGGACAGCGGAGGTAATGTAAGCAAGCTGCACATTTGTGAATCAGATAACCGTCGTGGACTTATTTGGACATTGGCTGATGTCCAGCGAGCCTGAGCCACTGACAGTGTCCCTCTGAGCTTTTAATCTGCCCTCTGGCTGTAAATTAATGCCAGTCCTCTTTTACCCTGCCACAAACGGCGCAAGCAGATTAGCCTTGAACCTTGCCACAGGTTTGATATTAAGCCAACCACTGGACCAGTATACTGTATTTTACTACTAGGTGTTGTACTTGACGCAGTAGCCTTAAGCACATGAACACCGACTTCTACGAATGGCTCGTGGGTTACAGGAATGCCCTTCCGTAGGGAACAAAAAAAAACAAACAAAAAAAAAAAAAACACGATAGTAGTGAATATGATACATTTACCAGACCACAAATGAGACAAAAATGTGCTAGCTAGTGCAGCCCTCAACGAGGGTTCTTGTACCCCAGGGGGTTCTTCGGCAGTTGCCAGGGGGTACGTGGAAAGAGTAGCGCAACTAATTTGAAAAAATAAAAAAATAACTCAACTGTAACACCTTAACACTACACTACTTACTACAACAGTACGATTGCAGACCAAACCAAGCTTAATATTGGCAGTTCAACTAAATGAAAGAATTAACAATATCCACTTTTCTGTAATGAAAAGTGTCATACATTTGGAATCAATAATTGGGTATGTGAGTTATTTGGACAAGGCTGCCCCCAGCCTTGTACCTCAGACCAAATAAAAAGGTTGGGAAGCAGTGAACTAGCACACCCTATGATCCTTCTGCCTCACTCCCCAACGCTGGGGGACTACTGCGCTGGGAGGAAAGCAAATGGCAGCTCCAAAGAGACGGACCTCCAGTTAGTGCTGTAGCAACTTGAATTCAGCCAGGCAGACCCCAGAGCAGGGGGACACAGTGGGCTGCCCACTTTGTTGTTGTAGACTTTGTTCTACTTGGCACAAGCGCCTCATTGTTTGAGGCACAGTAACAAATGGATTGTGTTGAGCTGAATAAAAGAACAGCAGCCTGTTTAGCCACTCACCTTCATTTCTCTGAATGTCCTATCACCCAGACATAGCCTATTCTTTGAATGCAGCCAAGTGCCTCTAAGCAAATCACAGTAGGGAGACCCTCTAACCAATCAGAGGGAAGGGAGGAGGATGCATACATGGCTGGGAACGTGACCAGAACATGGACTGCATGCCATTTCAGTCGAGCGTGGTCTTGGGGCTATGCAGTGGGTGACCGTGTGCGGCGCGAGCGGAACCTTAACCAAAAAGAATCACCTTCCCTTCACATCAGTCAAGGAGTCTCAACCCACAACACCCACTGGCGACTAGTGTCTCTGTAATTACAGTGATGTAAAATGTGCAGCAACCACTCGTCTCTTTATATACACACACACTATCTGGTTGACGAGAAACTAACGTGTCCGTGTTGGCTGCCAGTGTCGCTGCAACCGAGGCAACACGCGGTGACGACGGGCCACATGCTTGACATCTTTAGGGACCCCCCACCCCCTTCGTTGTTGAATGACGCAGAAAAAAAAATTATCTTCCCCATTTACAGCACAACAGACATACAACGCAATTTAATCAATACCCGGAGGGCTTAGTAAAAACAAAAAAAAAAAAAAAAAAAAAAAAAAAAAAAACACACTAGCATGGTGTAGCTAGCACTGTGATGTAATCAAACGCCGTCCCAACACCAATGCGGGGGCAATAAAACGCGTGTGCACCGATAAAAATGATCCAGACCGCCTAATGTTGGCACCAAAGCAAGCTAACAAATAACACTATGAAAGTAGAGCCTTCAAATTAAAACGCTACCGTGGTACGAGTAAGAAAACAGCAGAAGACCGCTGAATAACGTCATATTTTTCTCCGAGGAACTAGCTAGAGTCAGCTAACCCTTAGCTATAAACGGGTTGCCAACGTGCTTTTAAGATACAGAGGAAGTTCTAGGTTTGAACATTCACGTCGTATCATTGATCTATCGCTCTCCATTACAGATGAGAGGATCATGCCAAGATTGTATTTATAATATAACGTTATTTGCTCGGTAAAGAATGAATGACTCAGCTTGGAAGTACCACTATGAAAGGGGGAGGTGGCCATTTTCGAGTGACGGTGTTAGTTAGCTAGTCCATGGTAGTGAGCTCTGTTGTCAGACTTTGGCTCCCTTCCCTTAGCTAGCTAACGGAGGCTGAACTAATTAATACAGAGAAAAAAGTACCTCTGGAAAACAAATTCCATTCACGTTACATTTACATCCCGTTATACTGGTTACATGTCACAAACGAATTGCGGGAATAACGCCAAGCATGTGCCCTGCGTTTTAGTCCACGTTTCCTTTTGCTGCTAAGGGGCTGACACCGGAGACATTAAAAGACACAAACCTCGGGATGGTACGGAGGTCCCCGGTTCCTTTGGTCTCATCCTGCCGAGAGAACCACACCTCCAACAGCTTCTCGGTCCCCTCGAAGAAATGTGCACCGTTATCTTCCATCATGAGACAACAGACACCCAGCAACAAATATTAAACTTCGGTTGTAATGTTTACAACTTGATTAATCCTTCTTAGATCGGTTATAATTTATTGAGGTACAGTCCTTTAAGCAATCCAGGTGGTGATTTTCTTGAGTTACCGTCTTCCCTTTTGCAGAGAATACCGTTAGCGAGTGCTAGCTAATATCGCCGGCCATACTGTGTAGAGCACTGAATAGAGACGGCGCGGTGAATTTATGTGCGAGCCACACTTACGTCAGTCTTGCGTTGAGCCAATCAGGTCGCAGGACTCTGGCTTGTGATATGTGATTGGTTCAGGGCCCGATCACTCATTGAAAAAAACAGAGGTTTTATCCAGTGACGTCCGGAGTGCCATACTGTAGCTCTGTACAAACCAACACATTAGATCACAGTACAGACTACAATACATTTTAGAAGAATATTATAATTATAAGCCAGTAAGTAATGTTCATGTAAGTCCCTATTTAAAAAACGCGGGACTATTTTACCCATGTATCGCATAAAAACTGTATTTTAGAGCTCCAATATGCTTAGGCAAATTTCTATGTAAACAAATACTTCTACGTTTTGCTTGTGTACATATGAATTACATGTGTGAATATTTTATTTCTGCCATGTACCATTGTACGGTCGTAATGTATGTATTAATAATGTATAATGTATTCATTTATTGTTTGTACTCCATGTTGACATTAACAAAAACACAATTTTCACTTCGAATTATAGGTGAAAATAATATTAGCCTACTACACATAGAATATAAATATCTGCTATAAAATGAGCATGTTAGGCCCATTGCAGTTGAAGAAAACACATAATGATAATTTGCTTTTTATCAGCATTATCATTGTAAATGCACACGTTTATATAAGTAACTCCATTTAGCAACCAAATAAAAACACGTGTTAGATCCTACTTTGGAAATTGCCATTCTTGATTAAAAAAAATGAAGGTGCCAATAGGGCGTTAGCAATTTGGCTGTCAATTTAGCATTCACCTTAAATAAATAAAACACAACAGTATTTTCAGAGGAATCATTTATTTTCTGTAAATATGTAATGCATTTGTTGTATTACCTTGATAATAATTGGTATATATGTTATGAAATTAACGCCATTAACAGTTTAGGGATTATAAAAATATTTCTTAATATATATCTAAAGACTATGAAGTAGCCTAGCATATATACTTTGAAGGAAGAACAGCACTGTTTGTACACCATGAAATCCAAACCAGCGTTCATGAGTACGCAAAGAGCACCAAACCACAGCGAGAAACGCGGGTTGTAGTTTCCTACTTCTCCGCTTTCAAGGCGGCGAACCGCGGCGCCTGCTCAAAAGAACTACTATTCCCAGCGAGCCCTGCGCGCCAATTAGAAACGTCAACGAGCCAGTGAACATTAAGCGGAGCAGACCAAAATCCCAAACAAGGAAATGGTGGGGGAATAAAACGACCAGAATATTTAATTAATGCATGTAATAATTAAAATTTTATTTTATTGTAAATTAAGACGTATTTATGGGTTGAAATGGATTACGACTTCAAAACAAAGCTGGCGGCCGAGAGAGAGAGAGTAGAAGATCTGTTCGAATATGAAGGTTGCAAAGTGGGTCGAGGCACCTACGGGCACGTTTATAAAGCTAAACGCAAAGACGGGTAAGATAACCGTGAACGTTATTGTTTATACTGACATAGAGCTGACTGCACGGTGCATTTTCTATTGACACCTTGGTTGTGTGTTAACCGGGGCGTTAGATTTGAAACCTCCCCGAAACGATAACCCGTGTCTCTGTGTTTTTGTTTTCATGTAACGCACTCACTCACTCACTCACTCACTCACTCACCAACGGTCCCCCCCCCCCCCCTCTTCCCTTTCCTCCTCACCCTCCTCCCCTTCCCCACCCCCCTCAAAACAACACAACAACACAGTAAGCAGCAGTAAGCGCTACTTGTTTGACAAGTCTCGTCTTTTACGGTGCCAACGAAGCCAGCTTGTCTTTATAATGTGTTTAAACGTACTGGTATGGCCATTCAACGCGATAGGGACATTTCAGCGTATTTTGTGGCTATGCTACCCACTCATTTTAACACTACGATGCCAAACTTTGTCAACACTCGCAGTTACGTGTAGTCTGTTCACTATTTTACGTCTTTACACTGTTACTGCAAGCATGTGAATACATACCAGCAACAGAAGATGGAGAAATATGCTTAAACGTGTGTTCTTTGCCAACAGTGTCACTATTGCTACAGCACATTTGGCAAATTTTCAGTTGACAATAGCCTATAAAAGTTAGGTTAATCTAGAGCTGGGCCATATATTGATATTATATTGATGTGATATGAGACTAGATATCGTCTTATATTTTGGATATCGTAATATGGCATAAGTATTGTCTTTTCCTGGTTTTAAAGGCTGCATTACAGTAAAGTGATGTCATTTTATGAACTTACCAGACTGTTGTAACTGTTCTATTATTTGCCTTTTACCCACATTACTGATGATTATTTATCTAAAATCTCATTGTGTAAATATTTTGTGTAAGCACCAGTAGTCAACACTACAATATCGTTGCGGTATCGATATCGAGGTATTTGGTCAAAAATATCGTGATATTTGATTTTCTCCATATCGCCCAGCCCTAGGTTAATCACTGTGACCTGACAGATTGGAAAAGCAAATGCCCAAGCAGTGCCCTTACAGGGGGATAGAGGACTTGCTTTATTTTCTTCCGTTTATACTTAAAACGTATATATTTAGTTCTGGGGATTATGTTAAAAGTTCCTCATTTATTAAATAATTGCTTAAAGCATTTAAACGAAGTTTTGTGTTGGAGTTTGTAACATTCCAAAATCTTAATTTTGACTTAACTCTTTTTGACTTAATTTTCATTTTCACTGTAAATGCATATCGGTTCCAAATATCAGTTATTGGTTTTGTTAACTGCTAATAATCGGTATTGGCCTTGAAAAAACAGTCTCAGTCAATCCCTAAAACATAGGGCATACTGTGATCGGCAGTATGTCATCTGTAAGCATTGTAAGCATTGCATTCATTTAACATATGAAAGGAAAGCAAGAGTTACTCCAGGAATATAACTTCACTTGCAGAGACGAGCATTTTTTTTATAATTAGTTTTGAAAGCAATGGCCTTGATAAACTAAATTGTGCGACTGTTTGTAAAATGTAATATTGTTGTTTCTGTACTTGGAAAGATACATTATGAGTTGAACGTGGATAGTTGCTGCTGTTAGCCTGGATTGTATCTGAGAAAGACGGCCAAAATGTTGTGTGTGCCTTATTTAAACAATTAGAGTTATTTTTCAGAGCATTTAGCTGTTGTGCGGACTTCATTCACTTTTCTTTGAGCCTGGATTGTATTCTTAGAGGCGGGTGGAGAGGCCCTGCGGATGTAGGGTGTCACATATTCCTACTGAACTTAACCTGTAGGTATATTTGAGTGAAAATTGAAAGGCAGCAAACCTCTTTCTGTCCCCAGTGCATGAAGCTAAAATGAATTATCACACATGCATGTTTTTTAATGTTTGCTGGCTTCACACCTAAGGCTTAAGGGATATGCAACTGTAGTCAGTTTGTCCCAGCTGGCAGGACAAGGAGAAGTATGCCCTCAACAAGATGTATTATCAGTGTTTTAAAGAAGTAAATGCATACAATCTGGAATTGTGCCTATGTCGACCGGATGTCCGTCACCTTCCTCTTTCTTTCGTTCTAACCTCTGGTGGATTTCTGAGGACTACGGTTAACTGCTCCTCAGATCTCTGCAGGGTAAATCCAGACAGCTAGCTAGACTATCTGTCCAATCAGAGTTTTCTGTTGCACGACTAAACGTACAATATGTAACTTTCTGCCGCTAGGGGTCTCTCAACCAAAACAATGGATGGTAAATACAGACGTTTGATGACGTTGGGAAGTTGCATGCAATTATGGGAATTTTTATTGCTAAACACTATCGTTGATTAGAATGCATCTGTTCACGGACGAGTTTACCCATTCAAGTTTATACACGTTACGTTTAGTAACATTTATTCATGTCATGCTAATAAAATAGCTACAGTTTCCCCAACATAATTAAGTTTTTCTTGATTCAATCTAACATTAGTGGCTAATGTTAGCAGGTTTTAGCTGCTGGCTAATGATTAGCCAGCAGCTAAAACCACACTATCACAGTATATTTCACATGCCAATGTCACCTTTTGGATTTTAGCTAGCTAGCTACTCAACAACGGCGATAATGTTTGATTGCTGTTGTCAGCAGCATGAGAACATCTCACAGCTGCCAGATCTCCCCCTTTACTTTTCTATAATCGTAACTATTCGTTTTGTTGCTTAACCCACCTTTTGTCGGGTTAATTTAGCTAGCTAACTGTAAAGACAGCTAAACAAGAAGGGGGGAGAAATTCGGCAGGGAGGAGATTTACGGTACAAACACCGGTAACGCTAACGGAGACGTAGCTAGCTAACATTATGGATCGCCAATGTTGTGACTAGGATACCTGGGTCTGCTATTCTCCGTTTCCCGACGCTTCATTAAACTGCCGTTAGCATCGTAAGCACACGGCACCGGCTGGGGCTAACGGTAACTAGCTATTGCTATATGTCCCGGCTGTGTTGTCAGCTATCATGGTCAAAACAATCATACTACTAATAACTTTATGAGCATGATGAACAATGTTGTAATCCTATAATGTTATCCACCAAGCATTAGCTAGCATTAATGTCAGCTACTTGTCAACCAGCACATACATTGTAGTAACATTAAGATGGATTAATACTGATATGTATCAATAAATAAGGTTTCTGCTGTATTACTGTGTTGCAAAGTGGCATGTAATTAATCACAAAATGATGCCTTTTGGCAGAAAAAGCAGTGTTACAAGTATTTTTTTCTGTGACATTGTATGATTTACAATTACTCTCGAACGTAGCATCTGGGTTACAAGTAACTAGATGGTGAAAGGTTATATGACGCCACTGACGGGCGACTAAATGAAACGTGACGTGTCTGAAAATAAAATAACAGATTTCTCTGGGTTTGCCATTTGGTGGAAACATTTGGGATAGTGTAACTATACAACTCCAAAAAATATATAACATAGGTATGGTCGTTTTTAGACATTTTAATGCAGAAAAGTTACATATTGTACCTTTAAAGAAATGCCAATAAACCAGAGCACGTTTTTCTCCCATCCCGGAATGTGATGTGGACTAGCCAGACCCTCCCCCGCAGCGCTGTGGAGGAAGGTCTGGCAAAGCGAGACTAGGCCCAGAGTAAACTTTGTTCAGACATTTGCAGTGCTTGTCTCTGGTGGTTTGTTAAGCACAGGGTTATGGTGCTGGCATTTCATATTACACACACCAAGAAGAGCCAGTCACCAGTGCATCCACAGACCACAGTGTTCCAAATTTTGAGAGAGACGATGATGTGAATGCGCACAAACTGCAGTGATGTCATTTCAGAGGCATTGCTGGCACACAGTAATCAGCCAAAGAGGTAGGCAGCGGGCCTGAAGGACAGTTACCCAGGTCGGGTGTTGTTTGGCTGTGTGTGGCCGACCATGTGGCCGTGGACCTCGTGGTGTGTCTCTCACTGTTGGATCTCTTAGCAGCTGTTCCAGCATGTTGAATCGGCGTCAGAGGGAGTCGCCGAGAGAGATAGTCCTCTGATTGGCCTCCTAACCTTGTTAGTTAGCGTCGGCGATCACTTTATCTTCCACAAGCGAGACGGCAAAATCAAGTTTACAGTGCCACATGAAACATGATTCTGAGCGAGAGATCACAGCGACATGAAAACGGAACCCCCTTTGTCATGTTCTTTTGAGTAAAAGACGAGTGAGTAGTCATCTCCTGTCCCTTGGATACAGTGTTGTAATGTAACAAAGTACAAATAATTCGTTACTGTACTTATGTAGAATTTTCACGTATCTGTACTTTACTTTATTTACATTTCTGGCAACTTTTACTTTTAATCCACTACATATCCTAAATAAAATGTACACTTTTACTCTACGCTACATTTCCCCTCAGCGTCTTCATACTCGATACTTGCAAGAAATGTTTTCGAACTATTTTTCTCTGTGTTGATGTCAGAATTTGAATTTGATGTTTAAGAAGGTGTGGAAACCCTGAATGTTATGCCTCTAAAAGGGGACTTTAACTTCTACCAGTCATTTTCTGCTAAGATACTTGTACTTTTATCCAGTATTGCTTTCCAGTCCTTTATACAGGACTGCTTGGATGTTGTCTTTGAGATGTGTTCAAGAGCTGGAACAATTAGTTGACAATTTGAGTAGTTGATGGACAAAAGAATTAACTGTTTCAGCAATTTTTCAACGTTCTCTGGCTCCAGCCTCTCAAATGTGAGGATATGCTGCCTTTTTTTGTTTTATATTATATAAAGCAAAACATCTTTTGGATTTAGACCCAAAAAAAAAGCAATCTCAACATGTCCCCATGGGCTTTAGGAAATGATTATGGGTATTTTTTTGATAGTTGATGAGAGCATGCAGGCTCAGACCTGTTGCAATCTTAAATTAAATGCCAGTTGAAATACCTGGAGGAGTGTGCGGAGGAGCTGGTTTTCCTCGGCTCTTGCATAGCGGAGTAACCTTTTATAATGTCAATATGCTGACAATTTTACAGCCCAAATATTAAATATTATGAGCTCTTTTGAGCATCTGTTCAACTCAATTAGTATGAGAGATGTGTGCCTGAGAGCGCCGGTTATATCATGACCATCTCCAGTGTAAATTAGGCTGAAGTGGGTTTGATTAGCACCACAGGACCTGTTTGAATGAACTTGTTACTGGATGCCGTCCACAGATTGTGTATACATTTTAATCATGACTCTTTGCACTGTTTTAAAAAGAAATTGTTTCTCTTTTAGGCCTTGTTTCTCCACTGCTCTGTGCTCAGGTTGTATTTCATACGCTGGAAACACTGCTAATGTCAAATAATCAATATTTGTCTGCCGACTGTGCTCCACCCTGCCGTCTCACATTCCACTCACACACTGGTGTTCATGCACAAGGGCAAATGACTAATCTACAAATGGCAGAAAGCAAAAACAAAGACGTAGCCAAAAATCTGCGGCGAGGCCGCGGTGTACTTTGAATCCTGAGCATCGCTCTGTGCATCGAGGGTTAAATTAGTGCACAGCAGTGATCCGGGCAACAACAGAGCACTCAAGATTGATGTTGAAAAGAAAATCTGTGCCGTCTAGTAATGTTGCTCCCATTTTCTCTCTTCATCTCTACAGGAAAGATGAGAAGGAGTATGCACTGAAACAAATAGAAGGCACTGGAATATCGATGTCTGCCTGTAGGGAAATCGCTGTAAGTTGCAACTTTTGTTATTAGTGTGTTTGGTTCTGAGGTTTAATTTGAAAGGAAAAGTCCAACACTTTAAATATTCTACTTCACTTTCTTTCAGAGATGGAGATGAGCATATATATATATATATATATATATATATATATATACAGTGCCTTGCGAAAGTATTCGGCCCCCTTGAACTTTTCGACCTTTTGCCACATTTCAGGCTAAAGACTGGAAACAGCTGTCGCGGTCCTGTCCCATGTGAATAAGCTAACTAAGCTCACTAATCAACACACTGTGTCTCATGTGTTTAATCTATACTAATTAATACACAGGCAGACATGTAAAAAAAGCACAATTTGTGGTTTTGTTGTTGTTTGTCAATTTCCAGCCACTCATTTTCTGCACAGGTTGGAATATTTAAGATAAGACCATTTTACAGTTGTTTGTAGGATGTATTTTTACAACTTTGGACAAAGCCAGGCTAGCTGTTTCCCAATGCGTCCGGTCTTTATGCTAAGCTAGGCTAACAGCGCCCTGATACAAGCTCCATACTCAATATACAGACATGAGAGTGTTATCAATCTTCTCATCTCAATATGTGCAAAACCACAGAATGTGTGAACTGTTCCTTTACGGCTCAATGTACGGTTTGTATTGTGACTACAACACAAGATATCCACTGAGAATTCACACAATTACTATTTAATGTTTTTCCACTGAAGAAAACACTTGCTAGTTTGATTTGTAAACTGACTATGAGGAGAGCATTACATTTAGAGAGAATGTCACTCTCACTTGTGTGGCACTGTTATCTGTTATCTTTCCGCCAGGCAACTTAACGTCTTGTCATTCTATGCTTGTGCACCGTTCCCCCTTTAAATAACTGTGAAATAGGTGAGAAAATGTATCAGGGGAGGGGTTCAAGGTCTGACACTGGGCCCCCAACGGTGCTGTCTACTTTTTTAATTTGGGGGTTTAGGGGCACGTAAACAGGAAGTATAATGTGGAATAATAAATTGATTCTGTGAGTTCTTTTGCTTCTAATTGTTGCAAATTAGCATCAATGAAAGTGAAGGAGCCAGGTGTACCCATGTACAGACAACTATCACTGGATTACATTGATCCTGAAGAAAACTTTAAAAACATGATGATTCTTAAGAAAATTCTGCAATTATAAGTAGCAGTTATTTTTTCTATGATTTTCTAGGAAGAAACATTTGTGTGTTTAGAATTGACCAAGTTATGATGAAAAAATTAGATTTGTGATGCAAATTATAGGTATCTAAGGGTTTTAAAGTACCTGAATAACATCCATTAGCTGTGTGTCACAGCTGCACCTGCTGACAGTGTTGGTGAGCACTGAGCAGGTCAAATCAGCAGGCCAAACTTCGAAAACTAACTTCTCCTTAGTTTTAGAACACTGTTTTGCACCTGTCTCAGGTTTTCCCCCAGAAAAGTTGCTGGGTTAGTGTAAGGCCCGGTCGCAAGTGTCTTTTTTTGATAAAGGCCCGGCTTGGGCCATTCCCAGACCGATGGCAGCATGAATGTAGAGCCCAGTAGTTTCAGTGATAAATGGACTAAATAATGGACGGAATTGCGAAATTAAGAATGTAAAAAAGCTATAAGACCGACTCCATAAGGTCCTCCATTAAGTCAGTGCTAAAAGCTAACTGGAGATTTGGAAATATGAATACGCCTAAGTATCCAACCGAGCCGCCCCACTGTAACTGTAGTTTAAAAAAACGTCTTAAAAATACATTTTTAATTCCCACCCCTAATGGCTTATGCCTGGTGGGGGGCAACTAAGGCCCGGTGGGCCACCGGGCTTGCACAACACTGGGGGAAACCCTGTGTCTCTTTCACCTCACACAGGATCACACCTCTGTATTAGGGGATTTCATGTGGTAAGGGGACAAGCGTCTCTCAGCTCATTATGGTTATTATTATAAATCCATCTGTGACAAGAAAATGGCTATTCTTTACTTGTTCTTTCTTTCCCGCCGTTCTGCAAACGTAGAACAGAAAACTGCGCCTTGATAGCTGAGTGGTTACAGCGCATGCCATATAACTGCAACGTCCCATGTTCGATTCTGACCTTTGTTGCATGTCATACTCATCTCTCTCTATTTTCCCCATTTCTACCCTGTCCTCTTTTAAATAAAGGCCAAAAAAACAGAACAGAAAACTGTTTTCTTCCTTCATATTATAACCTTTTTTGGCTGACTGCTGGTACATGGTGCCAAATATTGCGTGAGCATTACGGTTCTTATCGTCTTGTCAGCTCTGTCCTGTCTGAAAAAAGCCATAACGAACATTATCGTTAGATACGTTAAAGACAATGTTATATAATGTTATATATTCCATGTATGAAAGGGGCTTCATGTATTTGATTTGCCTCTGTATGGTTGTTGTTGCAGAATAATTAGGAATAAAACAAATATAGCACTGAACAAGAAAAGTTAACAGAATAATTCAACGGTCAACTTTTTTTGCAGTCTGTAGTATTTGTTGTGGGTGGTGTTGTGGTGGGGGATGTAGCCAGAGGCCAAGTCAATCAGCCAGTCCTCTCAGAAACTGCAGCTAGAGAAAGAATGTGCCCCTTTAAAGCTGTCTGGTTTCCAGTATACCATGTTCACCTAGAGGCAGGCTATGGGCCATATGGTGTAAGCACTATCAGTGACACTGATCAAACACTCCCACTAGTACTGAGGAAACTTGCTGAAGTTAAAACTTGTAGCAGGATTGTTATGACCTCAAGTTTCACATTAGCATATGTTACATATTGACAGTTCCCCTTTTTTACCAGCCACACGACCAGAGCCGGATTAAATGGAAAGATTACACTAGGCAGACTGCATTTAACAGGCCCTTCCAATTGAATACCTTGTTATTTGGTGATTAAACAAGATTACTTTTAACTGTCACATGATTATTATGCTAATTTATTTATTTAGGTATTTTAATGCATCTAATTTAGGCTCATTTGAAATGCCTGAGAAAAACATTTTCTTGTTTTTCATTATTATTTTCCCCCCCCCGCTTTGCTGCACCTGAAAGCATCCCAGAAAAGTGGTAGTGTAACCGTTATGGCTAACATACGCTAACATACTAACTACTACTACTAGCTAACAAGTTTTTTTTTACTTTACTGTACTTTTTTATTAAAACAATATAATAATATATACACTTAAAAATAAACAAGCTTAGAGGAAATGTTAGATTGGAAATTACATATTTTTTTTTTTTAAGATACTTTTTTTTGCATCTTTAGGCCTTTATTTGACAGGACAGCTTAGGCTTGAAAGGGGAGAGAGAGAAGGGAATGACATGCAGCAAAGGGTCGCAGGTCGGAATTGAACCATCGGCCGCTGCAGCGAGGACCAAGCCTCTGTACATGGGGCGCATGCTCTACCAGGTGAGCTACCCAGGCATCCCGGAAAAAAATTAAATTATAAAATTAAAATTATTTTTAAAATTTAAAAAATATATATATTTTGACTTTCCCCCTTCTTACTGGGCCCCTAGTAGCAAATGGGCCCTAGGCATGTGCCTAGAATGCCTGTGCCTAGATCCGGGCCTCCATACGACACAGTTTAACTCAAGTCATTCTTTAACATTACGCCTACCATACACTAGAAGACTTTGAAAAGACTAAAGTCTGACACTATCTCACATCCAAAGACAATCATCTCACATCTTAGGTTAAAGACTGTCATAATATCATAATATGTAAATACTGGGGATCTTGCAGGGTCACACATTGCAAGACTACAACTAGATTTGTTTTGAAAGATTTAACCAAGCTAGCTAGCTACAGCTAGCATTAGTTGTTAACTTAAGGGAAAGTGCGCAGATGTTCTGCTGTACTTGCAGATGAACTTCTCCAGTACCCGGAGATCCACGTTTATCCGCCGGTAAAACTCCCGTTGGATGACTCGCTTCAGAATGTTTGAAAATCTGCAACTTTCCTTCTTTAGCGTTTAGTTAACGCATAGCAACCATAAACAACACTGGCTCTAGCCGTTTAGTGCTTCCTGTTTGCTGCTGGAGGGAGCGCAACCGTTTGTTGTTGACAATGTTCACATGATTTAACTTCACTACCAAGACTTAAAACACGTTTGACTTTGTTTGATTAGCTGATATTTTAACTGGAGCACGTAAATATGAGCACATTACCCCCGTTTTAGCTTCACTCCACTGGCTGCCCGTATATTTTAGGATCCATTTTAAAATGAATTAATTGTTGACAATGTTCACATGATTTTACTTCACTACCAAGACTTAAAACGCGTTTGATTTTGTTATAACGTCAAGACGGGAAAAGACTGCCTCGGACTGAGTTTTATGACCACCTTACACCAAACGATTGAGACGACCAGAGCGCCCCAACTCTAGCAAGACTCTGATGATTACATTCCGATATTGGAAGTGTGTGTTGATGTGGTGGGTGTTGGGGAAAGAGCTTAAAGGATTAAACTAGTTTCAAAATTACCCCCAAACACTATGGTAGACTTCTACACACTGCATGGTGTGTTGTATATCTGTTTCAGTTATCAGTTTTGAATGTCATTGATGTTCAGAAACACTCTCTTTGTTAACAAAAATTAGTCTTTATTGCCCAATAAACATAACAGGCAAAAACATTATATAAAAATATATTCTATTACAGAACCATTATCAACTATTAGAACCTTAACTTACATGTCACACACACATAAAAAAGGCACTCAAATGTATAAAACTAAAAAAAGACACACAAGATCACAAACAAACAAAAAAACTACAGCTATTCTGAAATTCCAGACCCGTCTGATGCCTGTTGGCCAGTAACCTTTCCCTCCAACCCCATTTCTTTCATTAGTGTCCTGTATCATAACCAACAACAATGTACAGGTGCATGAACAGGAAGGAATTACACACATTTACAATAATACAGTACCAGTACAATAATGAATGGCTACAACATGAACGCAGAAACTTCTGCTCGTTTTCAGCCCAGAAAGTGGATCAGCTGATGGGTTTCCTCCGGCGTCCCTGTGTGATACAGGACGGTATATGTAAAGCATGTATCGATGTCTCCAAAGCAAGTAGTGTTATGCACTGATATCAAACGAAAGTTTTAACTGAACTAATGGAGTTCAGTTAAAACTGTAGACATGCATGGAGTCCATTCAAGGCAGAGAAATGCGGGACTGTTGTGCAAATAAGCAATGTAACGTTAGCGTAGCAAACTAGCGATTTTTTTAAAAACGTTTCAATTAAGAACTTGTTTGCAAATATATATGTACAGGACTGTGTAGAGCACAAAACAAGACTGTGTTATGTACATACGGCTATGTACCCCTTCCCCTTCACCCTACCCCTCGATCAAAACGAGAATTGGGATAGCCCTTGCTCTCACGTGAACGCGCAAAACTAAGGGGGAAGGGGTAAGACAGAGAAATGAGATTCAGCTTAGTCTGCGACAGTGGAATCGCTTGAAAAGTCGTTTGGTGTAAGGTCGGCATAAGTGTGTGGATGTGGTGGGTGTTGGGGGAAAGAGCTGAAAGGATTAAACTAGTTTCAGAATTACCCCCAAACACTGTGGTAGGCTGTCTCGGAAATGATCGGCAGTAAACTATACACAATTTGCAGTGCACGGGCTAAAAGATATGCACGGAACTCAGGTGTAAAGTAGTTAAGCCTGTCTTTGCTTTTGATGTTATCAAACAAAGAGAAATGTACTCCCCTCGTCCTAAAATGGTCATAAGTCAATACTAGAGTGGCCTACTTCCTTGTTTACTGCTGCACAGGTATGAATGAAATGCAGAGAAGGAAAATTAAACTAAAGGAGCATCTGTCTCCACAAGATCATCGGTTGAGTGTAGGGCTGAAACGATTCCTCGAATAACTCGAATAATTCGATTACAAAAAATCCTCGATGCAAAATGACTTGCCTGGAAGCTTGGTTAAATCAATGTTACTAACGTTGTATCGCTGACGGACGGTGTTTCCGCTACTGTCGCTCACCAGACGGCTCAGTCTGCTGCTGGAGACACATGCCAGAGGTAACTAGTGAGGGGCTAAGAGAAGAGACAGGCTGGAGGAAACCACAGGAAGGGTCCAAAGGTTGGAGTCAGTTCAGACACATGCCAGAGGTAACTAGTGAGGGGCTAAGAGAAGAGACCGGCTGGAGGAGACCACAGGAAGGGTCCAAAGGTTGGAATCAGTTCAGACACATGCCAGAGGTAACTAGTGAGGGGCTAAGAGAAGAGACCGGCTGGAGGAGACCACAGGAAGGGTCCAAAGGTTGGAATCAGTTCAGACACATGCCAGAGGTAACTAGTGAGGGGCTAAGAGAAGAGACCGGCTGGAGGAGACCACAGGAAGGGTCCAAAGGTTGGAGTCAGTTCAAACGTAATTAAAACTAAAACTCTGTAAAGTGTGTCTACTGCAAAATCAAACTAGCTTACCACAATAATAGCACGACGTCAGTGCTTTAGCATCTCAACAGAGAACATGGAGTCTAACTTAATCATCCATTCCACGAAGAGGACCGACAAAAGTCAATCACAGAGTCGTATGGACGATGACACCACATCAGAGACAACAACTACCAAAATCACAGACAAGGAAATACGTAGTGGTGACCACGATCTGAGCTGACGGCTGACTATTCCTTCAGAAAAACAGCTGATTGTTGCGCATCTCTCTCTCTCTCTCTCTCTCTCTCTCACGCTCTCTCTCTCTCTCTCTCTCTCTCTCCACGGAGAAACAGCTGATCAACGATCTAATAGCATAAGTGTAACAGAGCTGTGTGACATAATCAAATATATAAATGAAAATAGGTTAAGTATAACTAATATTTACATATAGGTCTAGATTTGGTTGTTTAAAAACGTAAACAAATAAATAAATAAAAAAATAATAATTTAAAATTATTTTTTTTTCCTATTAATCGATTGATTAAGTGCTAGATTAATCAATTACAAAAAGAATCGATAGCTGCAGCCCTAGTTGAGTATTTGATGGTTATTTATTTGTGCTTATGACATAATCACTGTGAAACAATCATAAAATAAGTGTTATTTCTATCATTCACAGCTCGTTCTGCTCTCTCTCTTTCTCTCTCTCTTTTTCTTCGCTCGGCTGAGCTCGCAGCACACGTCTGCAGGCTGCCGAGAGCCTACCGTACAATACTTTACTTTTCAAAACAGATGTTACAAAGTGCTTCACAAGACAATAAAAACAGGTCAAATGAGGCAAAAGTAAAAAAAGTAAAGTAATTGGAATTCAATGAGGAATTCAAGTAGCAATTACAAAACACTAGTTCTGGTGGTGTACAGCTCGTCTGGAGTATATGACGTTAGCTGTTCACTGAATATGATGTGTAAGAGAGGAGGCACACCAGCCAGATAATCGGCCGTTGGACAGTCTGGCGAGGTCAGTGACTCGAGTCTGTTCGGTGTGTCCCGTGCCGTCAGCCGTCCGAGGAGCCGTCGGCCTTCATTTTGGCCGACCCGACATGTTCAGTCGGAGAGAGGGCAGTCGGGACTCACCCGGAAATGGGGAGCGGATGAGCCTCTCAAAATCTGACGAAAATCTGTTAAACTGACCTTTGTCGATCTGAAATGAAGACAGATTCAGAAACTGCACGGCCTATTTCTCTCTTAAAATGTTTTCAGACACACGTTTCGGTGAACTATTTTAGTACAACATGAGAATGTATTCTGAACGAGCCGCCATGACAGTCTGACTGTGAATTTCCGGAGAAAAAAGAACCACGTGACGCGTTCGTCCAATCAGCTGCCGGTTTTCATTTTCTGGGAAATAATCGGACTGTTAATGGAAACAATACAGAGCAGCGCCGCCTGCTGCCATGGAGACGTATTACACGCAGAGCGTACGCTCAATTCGGCGTCGCCTCAGTGTGTTCTGAGGCATTTTTTGGACCCCGGGGACCCTACTGATCAGTCCGACTGGCTTTTCTGCCGACGGTCAGCCTGTCTGGTTGGTGTGTCAGGGCCTTAACCCGCCCCCCACCAAACTATGTTGACTGGTTCGTTTTGAATTTGGCTGAACGCCATTCAAATAAACCTGGTCATGGGTGTGAAAGAGTTATTTGTCTTTTTGTACTGTAACTATCTAAGCTGAGTTAGAAAAAGCAAGACTAGGTTGAATGATATGATCGATGTGCTTAATTGTGGCCAAATTGTTACAGGGATAGTCAGCGGTGGTGACTGTCTGTAATGTAAACATAGATATTACATATTCATATGTAGTGGTCCCAGTAATATTTATTTGTTGTGTACTGAAGTAGCATATCAAATGGCATGGTACAGATACGTTTAAGACAAATAATTAAGGACTGCTTTTCAATGTAATCATGCTATTTTCAATAAGTTGTTGTTCTGGGTTACTTATCTAAAGTGTTATGGTGTAATTAAAGGTACTTTTTTAAACAGACCAGACCTAGGTCGCACCCAAGCGGCAACTTACAGGTCTGAAAAGTGAAGCCAACGAGGAAGTGCTTTAAACCTGCAATCTATCTCATTTCCAGCAGGGGGTGACTCCATTGACTCCGAAAAGAAGTCTGTTTCTATAGAAGTCTATGGCAAAGTGACCCTACTTCTCACTTGATTTATTACCTCAGTAAACACATGCCTTAATCGCTAGTTTCAAGTCTTCTTCAATTCAGAATAATGTTCTTTAAGTAAATGATGGTCCCATTTCTTTTAAAATAGACAATAATGCTTTAGGGGCGTAGCTACACACCGACCTGTCAATCAGGACAGAGGCATACCAATGCTAACCATGGCGCTGTGTACATTAAAATAGCTGTAAACTTGACTTTGACCCTCTCACTGTGTGTAAAAAAATGTGTTCAGCGTTCTGCCAACCAAGCTAGCTAGCACTAGCCTTAGCTGGTACCTTAAGGGAAAGTTTGCCGATTTTCAACCAACTCTGTGTACTGCCGTACGTGCAGATAAACTGCGCCAGTACCCTGACGTTCGTGTTTACCTTTCGGCAAAACTCTGCTGGATGGCTCGCGTCAGAAGGGTTAAAAATCTGTGACTTTCTCTCATTTCGCATTTAGCTAAGTGCAGCACCATTGAAACCATACATGACACTGGCTTAGATCCTTCATCCTCCCCAGCTCTGCTCTTTTGTCCAAATATGGTCACTTCTAGCCAAAACGCAAACTCCTGGCTTCAAAACGGCAATCCACAAACCAATGGGTGACGTGACTGATGCTACGTCGACTATTTCTACAATCTGATGATTTGAACAACAGACGCGCTGAGTCACTTAAAACACTTGGCGAGCTATGTAAGGATGCTCTTTATAGACTATATCTCAGCATTCAATGCAGTCATTCCAGACATACTAGTTAGCAAACTGTATGACTTAGACCTCCCCTTTCCCACCTGTGCCTGGATAAAGGACTTCCTTACAAAAGTGTTAAACTTGGCCCCCTCCTCTCCTCCATCCTCACGCAGATGACAATACTGTGGTCGGACTCATCTCAGTATGTTAAGAAGGCACAGCAGCAAACTACACTTCCTGAGAGTATAGGCTGTGAGAAAAGCTGCGGTTGGCCTTCTACCGCTCCCCCAATGAGAGTGTACTGGCGTACTGCATCTCAGTGTGGTAAAGTGGCTGCTCAGAATCAAACAGCAGAGCAATTCAGGGGGTCATCAACACCGCATAGAAAATGATTGGCTTCCCTCCCTGGTAGACATCTCCAGCTCTCCCTGCCTCAGCAGAGCCAACAACATTCTGAAGGACCCCTCTGGATGCCACCTGTTTGACCGTTTGCCCTCTGGCAGTCGCTACAGGTCCCTCAAAGCACGGACCACCAGACTTAAGGACAGTTTCTGTCCCTGGGCCATACGCACCATCAATTCTAGGGATGCTAATTTTGATTTATTTTTATCTGACCTTTTATCGGCCAACCCTCGTTAACCGATCGTTAACCGTTAACCGACAAGCTGGCAACGGAGTCCCGGGTCACCCGTCCAGGAGTCTCAGCTTTCCATCTTCCATGTCAGTGGACAGCTGCGGACTCGTAGCCCAGCTGTTGCGTGCATTATCGTGGACACGTGCAGCCACTTTCCTGGAAGTGCTTGTGCGATGGCTTGACCAACACAAGTCTGCAGCATCCCAGCCTTTCTCCACATCATCCACCTACGAGGTTGTTAGCTGTGTGTCTGCCTAGCAGTTAAGAAATAGATGTATAGCCTATCTTTCTTTTACCATGCATAAAACGTTTTTTTTTTTAAATAACCTTTTCATTTAAATTTTAAATATTGTTATTAACCGTTTAACTGATCTGAACTATCTTATTCATAGTTACCTGGTTAAGTGGTTAATGGCCCCTCATGTGCAATATGCAAGGGCAAACCTACTGGATCTTAATCAATAATTACATTTATTCTAGTGCAAAACAAACTCTAATTCTAGTGCAAATTGACATTGTATTCATTTATTTACTTATTATTTTAGAGCCTGTTGTTGTCAGCTTTGGATAAACTGACTGCCTCTCAACAACCACTTTGTCTCTTATGGACTAATACTATAGTGGCAAAAAAAACCTCATACTTAAATTTTGGAAAAAAGCTGAAGTTCTTCCAGTGAAATTGTGGATTTCAGAGTTACACAGTGACACACTGCACCTAGAACGAATTAGGTTTATCCTGAATGATAAACTGGACCAATTTTTAAACATATGTTCCCCTTTTATTTTGTATCTCGATCAACATACAAACTGAACACAAACCCAAAAATCCCAAATAGTGCTGGATGGGCGGGTTAACGGGTAGTTAGAAGGTAGTTATATTTATCATTTTTTTCTTCTTTTTTTCCTCTTTTTTCCCCCTTTCTTCTTTGCTCTGCAAATCTGCACTGCTTTGCAAAGCAATTACATGTTGCATATACATGTCAAGACTTATGCACAAATGCTTTCAATAAAAATATTTGAAATAGGAATATGGGTGCACTTATGGACTTAACAGTTAATACCTCCAAAACTGTGCAGGACATACTGTACATACAACTCCATGTAGCTGTATTCCTCACCTACATGGAGCTGAGGAACGTGGGTCTTTCCCAGCAGAGCACGCCTCATCTCACTTGTCTCCTGAACATTAGAACCACCATAAATTGGTTTTGCTTAAAAAGTCTCTAGACTTGCCCAGCAGCAGGACAATGGAGTCTTTGTGCCTCCCAAACATCACCTCGCTTGGTTTAGCAAACTGCAGTTCAGCAACTGGCATGCCACATGCAGTCGAGTTGAGGCGGAAAGGGTGGAGAGAGGCTGGTCTGGTTGGATGTGTTTTTAGTTTTGCATCATAAAATGGCCAGGGTCTTTTATGACTTGTCCATATTGATACGCCTCTTAAAGGATTGGAGAAATATAAGGCATGATCAATAAAGCAAATCAACGCATGTTGCTTCTAAGGTCCGTTGTTCTGATCGATTCAGACATGAGAAAGTTTATTATCCAGTCAATCATGCTTTTCAGATGACATAAGGTGCAGTGTGATGCAGGTTGAGCGAGAGCAGCATCAAATACAATGTAAAAACTATTAAGTGATGACATGACAGCTGTTTGAAATGGCTTCAGGGTTGCCTCAGAAACATCTGGTTTCATTGAATAAAGATCCCAAATTTGGTACTTTGTTGTTACCACACATTCAAATGCCTCCACTACTTCTGAGATGAGTGGATAGTATGCTTTCTATTTCTATATTGGGGTGTTGAGCTGAGGATGAGGATCAAAAACAGACATAACTGTAGGTCTCAGAAAGGAAGAATGTAAGAAATCAATAGCTCAACAAGGTTGACCTGAAGTACACCAAGAAAATAAAACTTGCACACTTGACTGTTCCAGCTAATGATATGTAATTTTTTGCTCATCCTCCTTCACATGGAGGTCAGAAGTCAGCTTCACAAGGGCACCTCATCAGGATGTTAGGGCCTTAAATTATTTCTTTTTTCCTGTCTTATCACGCCACCCTGTTTTTTTCTCCTGGACCATCCAGGCATTCGCAGTAGAGATGTTCGGCTCAGATACTGCCTAAAACGCTGGTATCTGTATCGGGACGTACTGGAGTTTATGCACCGATCCGATACCACGTAATAAAGCCCTAAAGAAAATCTACGTTAAAGTAGTTTATGTTCTTTTTCCGTTATAACTGACTGTCAAACTGCAGAATAAAAAAGTTCTGTGGCGTTCATTGTTTGTGTTTGTTCATGTTTCACAAAGAGTTTAACCTGAGCCAGACCGACAACAAAGATAGAAATAATATCACATCCATACAGGGATAGTAGTATACACTTGTTAAAACATAATAAAATATATGACATACTGGTATCGGATCGGTACTCGGTATCGGCCGATACGCAAGTACAGGTATCAGAATCGGTATCGGGAAGCAAAAAATGGTATCGGGCCATCTCTAATTCGCAGCCTCGCTGCATTCTCTGTCAGCTCAAAATGGGCAGCAGGTTGCATAACACGGGCTACTGAGGTATCACAGCCTTTAAACCCCTGTTTAGCTAATGCTTGGGCAACCTCGGTTAATCCTCTGCTAGCCGGCTGTAGGAGTTGAGCTGGCCGATTTGGGTTGAGTTCATCAAGGTGGGGCTTATAGATGGAGGGTGTCCAGGTAGGGTGGGAAACAGGAACCTGTTTGTTTTTGGATTGGAAAATGAGCTACAGGTTGTTGGCTGTAGTGTTAGTGTTTTAGTCACATAGAGAGACAATATGTCATATAATTATATCACCAGCATTTTCTTATGAAACGCATAGCGCAAAGCATATGGAAACAATATTGTAATAACTCTACATGATCAAATTGGTGGTTTCAGTTTGTCTGACATATCATTTGGCAAACATGGCAAAGTCAGAGCAAAGAAACCCCAATAACTATTGACTCCACTCAGGCTACATTCACATTAATACGTTTTTCGTTTTAAAACGCATATCTTTTACTTTGTTTACGCCTCACGTCCACACTTACTCTGGGTTTAGAGCCCCTAAAATGGAGACATTTGGAAATGCCGGGGTTGTGTTGTGGTCTGGATGGTCAGAAACGGAGACCATTGGAAACGACCCCCGTTCGTTACTTGATTGGCTCCTACCAGTCCCGAACGTGTTCTTCCCTGATTCGTCACATGACCCTTTTCTTTCAAACGACACGGGCCTTGACTACCGGTGGTTAATTCAACATGGATAAATACTTACTGCCGTTTCTGACCTTGTAGTCGATGCTGGCAGCTGTTGTGCAATTAAATTCTGCATTAAATAATGCTACTACTGCCTACATGCGCAGGAGGCAAGATGTTATTGGATCAATTTGCAACAGTTCCCATATCCATCGGCGTTATCAGTCTTACCCGTACGTGCATTGCTAGTGTTCGTAAATGGTCTGGAATATGCGTTTTCAGACGTGTTAGTATGAGAATAGTCTATATCGACGACGAAAATATGAAATGAAAACTCAATTTGAAACTGGAATCATCACTGGATCACTGGATTGTTTCTCCACAGTATGACTATTTTTAAATACATATGAAATTGTTCATACTTGTGTGTCTTCATTTCTTCACTTTTCATCGAGGGGCCCAGAGATTCCCCAGTGGTTTAATTATTATTGTAGAAATCCATTCACCCACCTGCTCCTGTTTCACATCTGTTCACTCCATTAAGTTTGACCTTCCTGAATTGAAACATTGTTCATGAATTTAACTATTCCCATGAAACGAGTCTTGTTTTCCCTGTCGGTCACAATGGCTTTTGTTTAGTCAAATGTCCTGACCTCATAAATATTCCCTTTCTTCCCCTCAGCCATAGCAGCACATGTGGGAAGATAACAGTACCAATCATTATTTTCTTTATGATAGCCTTTTTCCATGTGAGTGCAATCACTCCCTCAGTAATAAGGATCTGCTGCAACAAAATGTCACGGTGGTAAATTAGCTAACGGTCCTTTACCCTCAAAGCTAGAAACATAAAATGACTTCATCTTTTCTGCCTCCGTCTCCATTAGGCAGCCTGTGTTTCCTGGCTTGTATCAGCCATTCGTCCCCACCATGCTGATAACTGTGCAAACAGCAACATATTTTAGTTGTGTTTGTAGAGGGTGGAGCTGGAAAAGCTCAAACACTTGGTTTCTAGGTATCAAATGTGCGCCGCCTGATGTCTCGCTGTCAATTAAATGGAGGAGTTAGTTTTTTTTTTTTTTTCTGTTTGATCGAGACTCAAAGGAACAAAATAAAATCAGGTAAATCATATACAGTATAATACTAGTAAATCTGCTACAGCTGTTGTTGCAGTAAAATCAATGTAACTACAGACAGTGCACTTCTAATCTAATGCACTACACCTCATAGTCCGTAAAGCTGCAGCTTGCAGTCCATCAAAGTCAGCCTGGTCAGCAGAATATGTCTGTAAATAACACTAAGTGACTACAGTGGCAGGCAGAGCCCTGCACAGAGCAGCCTGCAGTGGAACACGCCAACCGAGGCACTTCTTTAAGACCCGAGTCTTCTACGATGCTGACAGGTCTGCAGTTAGTTGCCACCCATTTTGCAAGAGCGGTAGTAATTTTTTTGGATTTGTTTTAATCAACAGGTCGGCAAGTAGCACTCTCCAAAATACTGCTTTGCCTGAGCCCGCTAGCATCAAACTGCATCACGTTAATATGCTTAGCTCGTAGGTGGTAGCTCAAGCTTGACGTGCTTCGGTGATATTTTAATTCGGCTTTACACAATGTGCATATGGCTTTCGACTTGTCTACTGAGCCGTCTAAGTGCCATTCAGAAGTGTGTTGCTGCTGTCTTTCTCCATGCCGGCAGCCTGCCTGCATTCTGCAGCAGAAGATGTGTTATGAAGAAGTATGGCAGCGCCAAAGGGTCAAAATAGTAGCCGTTAGGCACGACGCAAAGCCGAGTGAAGTGTAAAATAACTTAATCGCATGCCGGCATGCGATTAATGCGATTAAAAAAATTAATCGCATCACATCGGCCCTTAATCACATAGCGATTATCGCGTTAACGCTGACAGCCATAATATATATATATATATATATATATATATATATATATATATATATATATATATATATATATATATATATATATATATATATATATACAGTGAGGAAAATAAGTATTTGAACACCCTGCTATTTTGCAGGTTCTCCCACTTGGAAATCATGGAGGGGTCTGAAATTGTCATCGTAGGTGCATGTCCACTGTGAGAGACATAATCTAAAAACAAAAATCCAGAAATCACAATGTATGATTTTTTAACTATTTATTTGTATGATACAGCTGCAAATAAGTATTTGAACACCTGAGAAAATCAATGTTAATATTTGGTACAGTAGCCTTTGTTTGCAATTACAGAGGTCAAACGTTTCCTGTAGTTTTTCACCAGGTTTGCACACACTGCAGGAGGGAGTTTGGCCCACTCCTCCACACAGATCTTCTCTAGATCAGTCAGGTTTCTGGGCTGTCGCTGAGAAACACGGAGTTTGAGCTCCCTCCAAAGATTCTCTATTGGGTTTAGGTCTGGAGACTGGCTAGGCCACGCCAGAACCTTGATATGCTTCTTACAGAGCCACTCCTTGGTTATCCTGGCTGTGTGCTTCGGGTCATTGTCATGTTGGAAGACCCAGCCTCGACCCATCTTCAATGCTCTAACTGAGGGAAGGAGTTTGTTCCCCAAAATCTCGCAATACATGGCCCCGGTCATCCTCTCCTTAATACAGTGCAGTCGCCCTGTCCCATGTGCAGAAAAACACCCCCAAAGCATGATGCTACCACCCCCATGCTTCACAGTAGGGATGGTGTTCTTGGGATTGTACTCATCATTCTTCTTCCTCCAAACACGGTTAGTGGAATTATGACCAAAAAGTTCTGTTTTGGTCTCATCTGACCACATGACTTTCTCCCATGACTCCTCTGGATCATCCAAATGGTCATTGGCAAACTTAAGACGGGCCTTGACATGTGCTGGTTTAAGCAGGGGAACCTTCCGTGCCATGCATGATTTCAAACCATGACGTCTTAGTGTATTACCAACAGTAACCTTGGAAACGGTGGTCCCAGCTCTTTTCAGGTCATTGACCAGCTCCTCCCGTGTAGTCCTGGGCTGATTTCTCACCTTTCTTAGGATCATTGAGACCCCACGAGGTGAGATCTTGCATGGAGCCCCAGTCCGAGGGAGATTGACAGTCATGTTTAGCTTCTTCCATTTTCTAATGATTGCTCCAACAGTGGACCTTTTTTCACCAAGCTGCTTGGCAATTTCCCCGTAGCCCTTTCCAGCCTTGTGGAGGTGTACAATTTTGACTCTAGTGTCTTTGGACATCTCTTTGGTCTTGGCCATGTTAGTAGTTGGATTCTTACTGATTGTATGGGGTGGACAGGTGTCTTTATGCAGCTAACGACCTCAAACAGGTGCATCTAATTTAGGATAATAAATGGAGTGGAGGTGGACATTTTAAAGGCAGACTAACAGGTCTTTGAGGGTCAGAATTCTAGCTGATAGACAGGTGTTCAAATACTTATTAGCAGCTGTATCATACAAATAAATAGTTAAAAAATCAAACATTGTGATTTCTGGAATTTTTGTTTTTAGATTATGTCTCTCACAGTGGACATGCACCTACGATGACAATTTCAGACCCCTCCATGATTTCCAAGTGGGAGAACTTGCAAAATAGCAGGGTCTTCAAATACTTATTTTCCTCACTGTATATAAATCTTTCGGTTCAGGCACCGTTTTAAAAGTATCGTTGTATCATGTTGATAAGAGCATTAAAATGAGAAAAAATAATGGGACAAAAAGAAATCAAGGGACATTTAGAACAGATAAAAATGTGCGATTAATTGCGGTTTAACTATGACATTAATGCGATTAATCGCGATTAAATATTTTAATCATTTGACAGAACTAGAAAATACACATATTGACTTTAATGGAAACCTATTGACTCCGCCGCCGTTCCGGAGCCGATCTGCAGCCGTTCCGCAGTTGGTAGAAATTGGGGGTCAACCTTAAGCGTGATTAATGCTTCTGCATAAAATCTACGCCATGGCTACGTACGTAGGTACAAGACACAAACCTACGCCAGACCCTACGCCGTAGCCTGACGTGCACCTCTCGAAAAATGTAACCACACGTCGCGGCGACGCACGTAGCACGACCGTGGCTTGGTAGCGTTGCATTTTCCCCGACTCATTTCCTGGTTCTCCTTCTCCATAAACAACATGAAATCAAGGAGAGGGTTAACTTCTCCTGCTCCAGATTTCCCACCGTGGTCAGAAAGAACGGGAGACACTTTGTTTCTCTCACTATGACTCTAGAGTCGGTACTCGCTCTGACGATAATCACCTTCACTCTCTCGCTCGCTCTACCTTCACACTTCTGTGGATTGTGATTGCATTAAGTCCATAAATCTTACTAACATGACATAACATTATGGGAGAGACATGAAACACTAGATGCGACTTATTAGTGCAACAGGTCAAGCAGGTAAATCAGCTTTAAGATAAGATATTTTTTTGCAGATGGAGGATATAGTTTTTAGCATTTAAAGGCACATTGTGTGATTCTTCACTTGCAATTTGTTGAATCAGATTGAAAAAAATGAATTGTATACGTTTATCTTTTACATTCAGTATGATTTTCATTTGGTAGTAACAGTTGTACTACATTTCATTAAAGGAATACAGTATCTAAACATTTCATTACAAATCATGTCAAAGTTACGTTCTGGGAAAAGAAACAAGACAAAAACATTCTGGGTATTATACTAGAAAGACTGTTAAAGACAGCAAAGGAGGAAGTAGCAGCGACATTGGTTTCAGGTGGTTTCAGTTAACTCCAACCCGAGACTGAAAACCATCTTTGCTAGACGTCTTCTTTCCAATCCCAGGCGCAGGCCAAGTTCTGAATTCCAGAATTTGCCTACAAGTGCAGTGTGATGGTCACTGACCTGGAAACACATTTGTATCTTGAGGAGCCTCTATAAAGATGGACTAGCAGCCCTGGCGAGAGTCTTGCTTAGCTGGGAATACTTGGACCCTGTCCAGTGAGTGCTTTCTCTCTGAGGCCTTTACAAAAACATGACCTATTTACTCAGAAGTGGGACAAACAGCCTGTTCTTTTGTTCCTGCCATGTTCTTGCTCATTTAACCACCAATTTAAACATATTGATTATGTATTTTTACGTAAGGTGTTTTTATAATAAGTTGCATACCGTTTTGGATTAGTCAGTCACCTTTTCAGTCAGTGTTTCTTTTTACCTCATTGATGATCAACATCTTTTCAACAGTTCAATACAATGAGGACATTCACGAGTCAGCCCTCCGTCCCTGCTCATGTTGGAGAATGGCCTAAATGGCCTAAATGGCCTATACCTAATAGCACATCAAAGTGAGTCACAAGACTTTCTGCACATGGAACATTTTCCCACCGGATTTCTGTGGCTAAAGCTGGATTACAGACGTGTCATTATGGCTCATAGTGGCGTTTTCCCACGACTTGGTTTTATTGTTTTATGTTATTATACCAGCAGCTACCAAACATTCCAAATTCACAATGTAGGTCCTTGTAAAATGTATTTACTTGCAGCCGAGATAAGTATATGTTTTACATACAGTAACGCATCAGATAGCTTAAGAAAATCACCAGCTCCATGTTGTTTGGTGACCACCATGTGTCTGCAGTATTATCAACATAGGGAAACATTCTTGTCAGAATCAGAATAGGTTTATTGCCACAATAAGTACATTTATGTGGAATTTGCCTTGGTGAAAGGTGCATACATAAACAAACATATTAAACATGAATATAAAATAAACAATAAATACAGAAAAAGAAACAAATCTATACATACAAAGTTAACTTTTGCATAAGAAAAAAATGGCTGATGGGTTGGGTGCAAGATTGCAAATAATATAAAGTATATGCAATGGGCAGATGTAAAGTCTAGGATGAAGGTTAGTGCAGGTTAGTGCAAGTGTAGTGACTAGGGATTGGTGGATGGGGGGGGGGGGGGGGGAGGGGGCTCCAGAGCATTTTTGGTGAGGCTTACTGCTGAGTGGAAAAACAGTTTTTATGGTGTGAGGTTTTGGTCCTGATGGAGCGTATCCTCCTGCCAGAGGGGGGGTTCAAACAGTTTGTGTCCGGGGTGAGAGGGATCGGCTACAATCTTTCCTGGAGGTGTACAGGTCAATCATCTTCTCAGCAGAGCGGATGATACGCTGCAGTAGGGCTGGGCGATATGGAGAAAATCAAATATCACGATATTTTTGACCAAATACCTCGATATCGATACTGCAACGATATTGTGGTGTTGACTACTAGTGCTTTCGCAAAATATTTACACAATGAGATTTTAGATAAATAATCATCAGTAATGTGGGTATAATGACTAAGTGGGTAAAGGTAAATAATAGAACAGCTAGAACAGTCTGGTAAGTTCATCAATTCACTGTAATCCAGCCTTTAAAACCAAGAAAAGACAACTTATGCCATATTACGATATCCAAAATCTAAGACGATATCTAGTCTCATATCACGATATCGATATAATATCAATCTATTGCCCAGCTCTACGCTGTAGTCTGCTCTTGTCTTTCACGGAGGCAGCAGCGGACCAGATGGTGGTGTCATTTGATTTTGTCAATGAATCACTGCAATGGTATTTGAGCTGGTATTGTTTCCACTGTCAGCCACGCCACACGGAACAACATACCTGTATGATGAGCTGAACAATTGTGGTTTTGTTGTCAATATGTCACCATGACAACAATAACTATGTTTGACTTTACTCAGTTGGACCGTAAGGCTGCAGGCTGTATGTGAACACAATAAATGGCTATTTTCCTTTTTTTGTGGCGTTTGTGTGTACAGTGCCTTGCGAAAGTATTCGGCCCCCTTGAACTTTTCGACCTTTTGCCACATTTCAGGCTTCAAACATAAAGATATAAAACTGTAATTTTTTGTGAAGAATCAACAACAAGTGGGACACAATCATAAAGTGGAACGAAATTTATTGGATATTTCAAACTTTTTTAACAGATAAAAAACTGAAAAATTGGGCGTGCAAAATTATTCAGCCCCTTTACTTTCAGTGCAATCAAGTCTCCGTATAAATGCACCTGCTCTGTGCTAGTCTCAGAGGTCCGTTTAAAGAGCAGAGAGCATCATGAAGAACAAGGAACACACCAGGCAGGTCCGAGATACTGTTGTGGAGAAGTTTAAAGCCGGATTTGGATACAAAAAGATTTCCCAAGCTTTAAACATCCCAAGGAGCACTGTGCAAGCGATAATATTGAAATGGAAGGAGTATCAGACCACTGCAAATCTACGAAGACCCGGCCGTCCCTCTAAACTTTCAGCTCATACAAGGAGAAGACTGATCAGAGATGCAGCCAAGAGGCCCATGATCACTCTGGATGAACTGCAGAGATCTACAGCTGAGGTGGGAGACTCTGTCCATAGGACAACAATCAGTCGTATACTGCACCAATCTGGCCTTTATGGAAGAGTGGCAAGAAGAAAGCCATTTCTTAAAGATATCCATAAAAAGTGTCGTTTAAAGTTTGCCACAAGCCACCTGGGAGACACACCAAACATGTGGAAGAAGGTGCTCTGGTCAGATGAAACCAAAATCAAACTTTTTGGCAACAATGCAAAACGTTATGTTTGGCGTAAAAGCAACACAGCTCATCACCCTGAACACACCATCCCCACTGTCAAACATGGTGGTGGCAGCATCATGGTTTGGGCCTGCTTTTCTTCAGCAGGGACAGGGAAGATGGTATAAATTGATGGGAAGATGGATGGAGCCAAATACAGGACCATTCTGGAAGAAAACCTGATGGAGTCTGCAAAAGACCTGAGACTGGGACGGAGATTTGTCTTCCAACAAGACAATGATCCAAAACATAAAGCAAAATCTACAATGGAATGGTTCACAAATAAACATATCCAGGTGTTAGAATGGCCAAGTCAAAGTCCAGACCTGAATCCAATCGAGAATCTGTGGAAAGAACTGAAAACTGCTGTTCACGCTCTCCATCCAACCTCACTGAGCTCCAGCTGTTTTGCACGGAGGAATGGGTAAAAATGTCAGTCTCTCGATGTGCAAAACTGATAGAGACATACCCCAAGCGACTTACAGCTGTAATCGCAGCAAAAGGTGGCGCTACAAAGTATTAACTTAAGGGGGCTGAATAATATTGCACGCCCAATTTTTCAGTTTTTTATCTGTTAAAAAAGTTTGAAATATCCAATAAATTTCGTTCCACTTCATGATTGTGTCCCACTTGTTGTTGATTCTTCACAAAAAAATTACAGTTTTATATCTTTATGTTTGAAGCCTGAAATGTGGCAAAAGGTCGAAAAGTTCAAGGGCACTGTATATTTTGGCGTCACTCACCAAACAGTATTGTTTGTATCCTTGAGGCTTAACAAATATGTTGAGTACATTTCCTTCCTTGACAAACATTTGCGAAGCTGTTTTTTTTCCTAATCGTTGGAATGACTTGCATAGTTTGCTTGTCTGTATTCATAGTTAACATGCATGTTTACTTATTCTTTCCCGACTTTGCTGGCACATTGCTGCGTTTCTTGAGTCGGTCGTAGAAAACATTTCTATCACTTAGTTTTTGTGGCTGAATAGGTGCAAGGTTTTGTCTTATTGCTAGCACAAAGAGTCGTAGATGGAGCTGTAATAATTCTTAATTTTGCTGTACAATTGATTGCCTCAGAAATAATTGAGATCAACAATATTACAATAAAATTGTCTCTTTCAGTCAAATTTGAAAATATTTATTATTTTTTTATACAAATTAAAGTTTTGAATTAATCCCAAGATTAGCTAGCCACTAACTGCTTATAAGTGGGCACTTAGTCTCACATTGCCAGACCTTCCTCCACGGTGCTGCGGAGGAGGGTCCGGCTAGTCCTCACAGCATTCCGGGATGGGAGAAAAACGTGCTCTGGTTTATTGGTATTTCTTTAAACCAATCACAATCGTCTTGGGCAGTGCTAAGCGCCGGACGGAGACACGGTGCCGCTGCAAAATAGCCTTGGGAAGGAACTTGTTTTGGTGGAATGTGTGCGCGTAGGGAGGCGAGTGTGTGATGAGTGTGATTTTACCCCAAGAAAAGATAAATATAGTGTGTGATTGTCTGTTGTAACTCGGAGGATGTTTCCCGTATCAACCGGAGTTTAGAATGCCAACACAAACACAGCGGAAGGTGAGGGACATCCGGCGGAACCTTCGGCGGCACCAGATCTATTCTAATGAAACGTTGTCCATGTAGACCAGTGGGCACTCATCAGACACACTGAAAGCTGTTTCAAAAGCTATTACTTATACCAGTCCTAGCAGTCTTTGCAACTTGTAAACTTGCAGGAGCTTGAATATTCTATATTTGTTGTCTGGCTCTCAACGGTAAGCCCATTTGTTCCTACTGAAGATGTAAATATTTATCGTATACTTTTATTGAGTCAAAATAAACTACTGTGTGTGTTCATGGCAGAGCTGAAACAATTGGTTGATGAATGTCTTATCACTCGATCAATCGGCAACTATTTTGATAATCGAGTCATCGTTTTTAAGACCAAATATTCTGTGATTTCACTTCTCAAAAGTGAGGACTTGCTGTTTTTCTTTGCCATTTGATTGTAAACTGAATATCTTTGGGTTTTGGACTGTTTTGAAGTTGTCAAGTTGGCTCTGGGGAATTGTGATGGATCCTTTTTTTTTTTTTTTTTTTTTTACAGTTTTCTGACATTTTATTGACAACATGATTAAATCAGCAGATAAATCAATAATGAAAGTAATCGGTAGTTGCAGCCCTAGGTAATGAATTAACGTGTCACCCAGTGCAGCAATGCGGCTCATTGATTTGTTTTTAACAACAGTGGAGGTCTATGGCACATAAAATATGCCGCTGTGATACACACAATACATGTTGGTTCACTGTTGGTTTGAGTCGGTCTATTTGCTGACAATAAGAACTCTCTTCTCTTCCTCACTTCCTCGGCTACCTAAACCTCTGTTTGTCTCAGTTTACATGCAAACGTGCAAACAAAGTTTTCCAAAATCTCCACTTTGGCCGGAGTTTTTAGAAATAATCGTTTTCTGTGATAAAAACTGGGTTTTCGTGTAAATGAGAGGCCAAACCGCAGGAAAATATCTGCGTCTTCCCTTCGTGTAAACGGGGCTTTAAATAATATTACTATATGGCTCTGAGTTCTGACAGAATATAACGGCATATACCTACTTACAGTATGATAGCAAAAACTCACCTGACGCAAGTGTGTTTGCTAGTTTAAGACCGATGCAGTTGTCAATTTCCCGTCCAGCGCCGGCGTCATTTAAATAGCAAATGCACCTGAACCCATCTTTGCGCCCATGGGGCTCGATGGTGTTTTAAGCCCCCAACGTCGACTTTCAGGCACCTAACCCTAACCTTAACCCCATCCCTAACCATAACCATAACCATTGCCTAATCCTAATGCCCACCAGGCAGCGGTGCCTGGAAGCAGACATTGGGGGCTTAAAACACCAAACACCACCCATGGGCGTGCTGGTCTTACAGGGAGGTGTGTTCAAGTGAATTCTGGACGTATTGCTGTCTTGAGGCAAATGATCACGCCATTGACCAACAAAAACCTGGTCTGAAGTCAATAACGCAGCATTTCATTGTTATTTTAACAGAGCATTAGTAAAATGCTCCTAGGCTCGTGCACACCACGCGCACACTATGCTTGTTACACACACAGGGACGCACAGCAGCACACACACATGCAGAAGATTACAAATTATAATATTACGGTGCAAATCCTCCATCATAATAGCAATGCGGCAAGGTCCAAACGCACCTGGCTTTTAAAGGGAATGGGAGATGATCTCTGATTGGTTGATTGCAAGTTACGCCCAAAACACACATCTGATTAATGAAGACACTAAGTACAACCCTTTTGAACCATGCGCCCGGCGCACAGACCCAAACTAGCAAAAGTAGATTTGAACACGCCCTAAACGTACCTGCGCCATGCGCTTCACGCCGTGCACTTAGATCGTTAAAATAGGGCCCTTGGTGCACAAGTGTCACGTATAGCCCGCGTAGCGTAGATACGTGCCTGATCCCACGCCTTGCCATTCATACCGGACGCGTATTTCAATGCGTCGTTCACAAAGCAATCCTTCTCTCTCTCTCTCTCTCTCTGTCCCCGATAGAAAGAGACAGGATGAGTGGGGAAAACTGTGGTAATTGTAGCCTATACAGTATGCGGTGTGTTTGTGTGTGCGTGTGTGTGTGTCACACTCTCTGTCTATCCGTCGGTCTCTCTCTCTCCGTGTGCCTGATCGCGTGTCTCGCTGTGAGAAGTCAAGACAGCCAAAATCACCATGAACTAGGGCTGGGCGATATGGAGAAAATCAAATATCACGATATTTTTGACCAAACACCTCAATGTCGATATTGCAACGATATTGTAAGGTTGACAATTGGTGCTTTCACAAAATATCTTCCACATTTAGATTTTAGATAAATAACCATCATAATGTGGATATAATGACTAAGTGGTTAAAGGCAAATAATGGAACAGTTACAACAGTCTGGTAAGTTCAGACAATGACATCACTTTTCTGTAATGCAGCCTTTGAAAACATGAAAAGACTAAACTTACCATGTAACGATATTACAATTCTTCAAAATCTAAGACGATATCTAGTCTCATATCACGATATCCATATAATATTGAAATATTGCCCAGCCCAACCATGAACCTAGGTGTTTTAATTTGAAATGTTTTAATTTAGTAAAGTATCCAGCTGCACTGTGGTCTTTCATGAAAATGAGAATCGTGATACAGAAAAGATCATTCCCTCCAATATTTTGAAGCATATCTCAATCGCAATATCAGTCAAAAGAATCGCAATTAGATATTTTCCTCATATGGCACAGCCCTAGCTTCAACTGGATGCGTTGGGGAACAGGGAGCCAGTGGAGATTCTGGAGGACGGGGGGTGATTTGGTCACGGGTGTGTGCACTACAGTACTTGTAAATAGTAGATGTGTTAAACACATGTTCATGATCCTGCGTCAAACGCTGGGTTTGTGTGTGAAAGTAGCATTAGTGCCACATTGATTCAGTGATCATATGAGGTCTCAGTGGGTCTGTCTGGTCCGGCGCCCGGCCCTCAGGGTTGAAAGTGGTGCCATAGAGCTGGGGTGTACAAGCCCTAAGCCCAGGGCTCATTACCACAATGCCCCATTATAGCCTGTGGATTAAGGTTGTGATTAAATACAACCCTCATTTCCCCATCCAGAGGCCAAATCAAACAGCATGCATACAATTCCTGCGTTATTCCCTCAGTGTGTCCCTCCCTCTGCCACTGCCATCAACTGCCTGTGGGTACAATATTACAAAAATAGAAATATAGTGTTTTTGCTGTGCAATTGATCCCGTGCTTGGTTTCTTTTGATGATTCTGCTATTTTAGATAATAGTCATTCTTCACACAAAATCAGTCCTACAGGCTTTGCAAAGGACACAGCCACTATCTTGGTCCCTAGCAGATATAAATTGAAACTGTTTAGTTCAACTCTGTTACTAGCCAAAGTGACAAGTTAACTTTGGGCATTTGATCCAGTCTGATGTGTTTCCTTTGTTGAGGAACGATACCCCAACCATTTGATTTTCATGTCAAATGTGTCATGACACAAAAAGCATTTCAGCGACAACTCTAGTAACAAGTAGGCTTGAAACAAAGTGCTTGTTGGATCATCGTCCGAGACCCCTTCCGCCTTCCGACATCAGCATTCTCTGAACCAGACAGTCTCACAAGCACTCCCACTCTTTACATATGGAAGTATATTGACAGCAAAAAGAGAGAACTGAAAACACATTCTGGAAGAAAGTGAATATACTGTAATTACTCTGTAAGGAGTGATTGTGATGATTTAGGACAAGTGATTTCCATATTTTATGCATACATGCCATTGTGGCCATGTGGATCTGCACTGTAGATTGAAGAAGATTGATCCTCCTACCGCCGCCTAGTTTTTTTATACATATATATGTCGAATTTGCGCTGTCATTCTGAATTTAGCCCATAATAAATAATTGTTATTTAGTATTAGTATCTGTTTGAAGCATTATTTTTTTAATTCCCACATCATGGAGTGGGATCAGTTCACAGTAAACCCAACCACCCTACATCAGGCAGCATCCAGTGGCAATGAGCCACATTCATACTGTACATGTTTTTCTCAGAATAATTTTCTCTGATAAAATTATTTTTAAAAACAGAAAGAAAGAAATAAGTAAACCCTACATCTGCTTCAGAAAATCACACAACAAATACAAGTTAACACAAACATAAGAAGACCAGAATGCCACGGATATATTAGCTAATAACTACTTTTAAAGTAAATTGACAACTTTAATGTGATTTTAGTAATTTAGTGTCAATGTATTTACATGTTTAAGATAATACAGATACCAAATGCTGCTCTTTGTCTTCGTCTGGTGGCTCAAAAACTCCACTGTCCTTGCTTTTATTTTGAAAGTAGAAGGAAGGAAGACCCTTCATTTCAAACTGAACAGGTGAAGCTCAGGTCTCAGTTTGAGTTTGCACTCAGGGGCTTCAGACTGAGAAAAAAGGAGCGTGATAATCTCTATTGCTGCTCAGATGTAGTTACAGAAATTATACTTGCATGCATCTTGCACAACTCTAGAAATTGTGTCCATCACTTTGTACCAGAATGAAATAATTCAACATTTGGATAGATTTCAATGGAATGTTGTACAGACGTATCCTAATGCATATAGTGCCACCATAGGGTTGTTATTAAAATATCTTCACAACTAGTAAAGGGATTGCTGTGAGTTAGTGTAGACTTTCATGTTCCCCAGAGGATGATTTGATCCACTGACCTGATCCAACGACATCATCAGGTCACAATGTCAATGTGTCTAATACTTTGGTTAAAGATCAAATACCTGCAGAACTAATGACCTCTCATCCGTCTCATCTGTAGCTACTTTGTGTTTACTGGTAATAAGCTAATGTTAACATGCTAAACTAAGATGGTGAACATTGTAAACATTATACCTGTTTAACATCAACATGCTAGCATTGTCTGTGGGAGCATTTAAGCATGCTGAGCATTTAGCTCAAAGCACCAACATTCCTTACAGAGCTGCTAGCATTGCTATAGACTGGCTGTACCATATGTTTGTGTGCAGACAGGAATTGTTGAGGTCCCCTTAGTAAAGTCCAAGTAAGCTACCTTATCCAGATGAGTTTAAGTTATAATCAGACAGCAAACCAGAGCAAAAAAACTGTATAGAGCATATTTCTAGACACTCAAATATGCTTTGTATGAGGAATTAGTTAAGTAATACCAGTACAGCCCTGTTTGTCTTGGGCGGCGCTAATGCTGCGTTCCAGTTCCATGTGTATATGTATTGCATTGGGAATGAAGGATTTGTTGTATAATGACTTTTTAGCCAGAGTCACTTTGAACCTTCTTCCTGATGGTAATAGCTCAAAGCTATGGTGGAGGGGGTGGAAGGCGTCCTGGATAATGAAGTTGGATTTTCTTTCCACTGCTTGTAAATAAAGATCAGATGGCTGTTTTTGTGGAATGCCTATGATCTTAACGGCTTGCCTGGCTATCCTAGCCAGCTTTCTCGTACATTTGTTTGGTAGGAAGCTGTATCAAGATGTGATGTGGAAAGCGATGACAGACTCTATCAGTGACTGGTATACTCTGGATAGAATGTCCTGTCTCACTTTAAATCCTTTAAGCCTTCTGAGGAGACACACGCTGTACAGACGCCGGTGATTAATGGTGAGAAATAGAAATAAATAGACATAAATAGGCAACGTAAAGTAATACCACACATTGTAATCAAAACAATACACATATGATTGCTACTACAGGTTATGTTTATTAAATGAAGCCCAAAATATGTCGCAGACTAGAAATTGCTAGTATCAGCTAGCGCTAGCTAACGTCAGCTTTAGGTAGCCGCTAGCTAACATTAACGTTAGGTAGCCTAACCTGAACCCCGTGACTTTGCCTGGAACGCTACCAAGTCGTGAGTCGTGACTTGAAGTCGTAACTTACGGGCTACAAATTGTGTCTGGAAGGCAGCATAAGCTCTGGACACAGCGACGGCAGCTCTACAGAATAGTCTCGGGAAGGAACTTGTTAAGGTGGAACATTTGCACTTTGTGTGTCAATTCAATCAAATCAATAAATTTGAATCAAATCAATAAATATGATAATACTACTTAACAATTCAAGCTTTAAGCTCTGCATTGTAAGTTAGTGAGGGTGTGTGTGAAATTTAAAGCCATCTTGAATTTAATCAGACTAATTTGTTAATGTCTTAGCATAGCATTTCATAGAATAGCTTGTTAGTAAACCATTTGCACATTTCGCAAAAGAAAATGCCACATACACTATTAAATGAAGTAACTGTTCACACAATATAGTAACGTGAGCTTAAATTAGCTAGATACATGGTTAAACCTCATTGGCTCTTACCAGTGTATCTCCGTGTGTACTTGGTCCACAGCGGTCCACAGCAATCCCACCAATCGCTCCCAAAACGTCCCAGTTAGAGAGTAATGCTGTAAACATATTCTTTGTAAATATTTACAATCATTCCCCGCAAGAACCAAGTAGGCCTTGTTGCACAATCCACATTTTCTTCAAAACTTGCCTTTGCCTACTCTTTTGTCTGTCATTCAGTTCTCCATCTGTTTTACTTAATTACTAAGAAATGAAGATGTTGGACTAGTCAGGCACCATGTGTCAAGGTGCAGCCAAAAAGCAAAGTGCATACAGAAGAACAACCACATGGGAGTTACAACGGATGGTACATCTTACTGTAGGTGAAGTACAGCAAAGGCGGATTTATGCTTCTGCGGAGGCTCCACGCAGAGCTTTCGTCGTAGCCTACCTAAGTGGCCTGATGTTTATGCTTGTGCGTTGGTGTCTGCGTCGATCTCTTTAAGAGAATGACAGGGCCTGCATGTGTGTTTGTGCGGGGAGTGGATGGTAGAGCAAGTGAGAGTGTGACGACGGTTATCTCCGGAGCGAGGACTGACTCTGATGACATAGAGTCTCCCCTGTGCTTTCTGACCACGGTCGGAAATCTTTAGCAGAAAAGTTAACCCTCTCCTTGATTTCATGTTGTATACGGAGAAGTAGAACCAGGAAATGAGTCGGGGGGGAAAAGCGACGCTAACAAGCCACGGCCAAGTGGACCAATGACAGTTTTTGAGGTCTGTGTTGCCGCGAAGTGTAGTTACATTTTTTGAGAGGTACCCGTCAGGCTACGCCATAGGGTCCGTATCTCCATGTACCTATGTACGTACCTGCAGCGTGGATTAACGCAGAAGCATAAATTGGCCTTAAGAGTCATGACAGTATGTGTGGCATTCACTGCATTTCGGTTCTGTTGCCCTCCCGAATGAAACGCCCTGCAGACATGGAAGCCTATCTAGAGGGCATGATTGATTATGGATAGTCTGTGGTGGATCGGCAAATGGCACAGTGTGAATGGGAGGGGGTGAAACCAATGAACCAGTTACAAAGACAGAGAAAGAGGTTCAGCTTGAATGATGCAGCTGCACTGTGCACTATTAGCCAGGATGGAAGTCCTCCATTATGCAGCTGTCTCACTGCTAACTTCCATTATCAGCTGCCAGTTACAGCCAGGGACTCACTGATGAGACAACATTACAAGTTTCCATACCGCTACTATGGATTACATTTATTTGGAATTACGTTTTTCACTCAAGATTTAATAATAGGGCCAGGGGCACCGCCATCGTGAGTCGCAAAAACGTTATGTTCGAACCAGGAAAAATGGTGTCGGACCCTGACGACCACTTTGTTGTAGCTGCAGGCAAATAGCAAAACACATTCGTCATTTTGGCCAGCATCTACGGCCCCAGCTGGGATGACTGCTCATTTGTATCCAAATTTTTCACATCTCTCCCAAACATCGAAAATCATCTGTTAGATCCCCGAGTTAACCCCCCTTAAGGAGGTCCTGGACCAGCTCTCCGTTTAAAGGGTCCGAGCCTCTTTTGCCTCTCTCTGCGATAATGGCTTTGTTCGTTGCTCTGTCTCTTGAGTTGAATTTTTAAGTCCAAAGATGAGTTGCTCCGATGTGGTCGATCGAACAGCAAGTCTTGAACCCGAGAGCCGGCTGAAGGACTTAACCCCGATCCACCCTGAGTTGCTTCTTTTTATCCTTTCAAAAATGTGTGTGCGCTGTGGTCTGTATGTGTGTCTGTAAGTGTATGTGTTGGCAAGTTTGTGTGTCTGTAAGTGTATGTGTTGGCAAGTTTGTGTGTAAGTGTATGTGTTGGCAAGTTTGTGTGTCTGTACATGCGCACAAGTCACTTCCTCTCTCTCTTGGTGTATGTGCCTTCTCCCTCGTAGCTTCAACATATTTCCAATAATTCATAATACATTACTTCCTCTTTGCTCAATACATTTTGTCATATGATTTTCCATTGTCATACACTTAATAATCAACCAATAATCATTCATCAAATGGTTCATATAATTATTTTTGAATTATCATACATGTTTTGCTTGTAGCATTAAAATCACCTTTTAAATTTTAGCTATTATTCATTGTGCATTTCATCACCTACTTAGGCAAAGAGTCCCCAATCTTCCTGGGTAGAGACTAATGATGGAAAGTCCCTTGTTTTCCACTTGTTGGCCTACGTCAGGGATCTCAACTTACTTGTCACCCCCTCCTTGAAATCACTCGTAGGCCTTGACGCCGCTGTTTTAGTCTCCCTGGAAGAGAGGATCATCATCGCTGTATTCCCCGTGGATGGTCAACACATCCTGCTCCGTAGGGGTAGGTGTCATTGGTGACAAATGGGGTGGTCCAGAAGACTCATCCCATCAGTCCATTGTCAGCATCTTGTCCATACACGGTGTATCCTCATCAGGGCAGTGTGGTGTTGAAGGTGTCATCTGCGGAGTCAATAGCGGACCTATTGCCATGAACTGGCCGTCTGACAGATGTGCCGTGGAAACTCGGGTCCCCTCGGGATATTCCCACATCTTGATGTAGACAGGGCAGTAGACACAGTCCGAATGTCGTGTAATCATCAAGTGCACACCTCGATCGGCTTTGAGTGAGCTCCAGATGATCCTTGCGTTGGTTTCCACTTCAACACAGGCCTCCGTGGCCACTGGTGGCACGTAAGGCGTTTGGCAGTGGCACACTACTCCCCTCGCTGCTTGGACTGAGAAATGACTATTGTACCATCCCACACACCACAGTGCTGACGTCACATCCCATAGGCATTGGGCTCGTTGGAGGGTAACTCCGCAGCGGATGCAGCTCGCTCCATCCTGTTATGACAAAATCACAAGGTCTTTTTAATTACTTAGCGTTTCCAGCGAAAGCAAGCAAGCTTCTGCCCGTGCCTTTCGGGCTTTATTGGTTCTCACTCCCGGGTGCTTCCGACTGGATCGTCAGGGTCGATGGTGTGAGCAACCCACGCAGGCATTTCTAATCATTCTCCACTCCAAGAGTTCTTTCTCCTCAGACTGGAGTCCCTGTTTAGCACAATCAAATTTTCTCAGTCCTCGGCCTGCCCAGAATCCTGAGGTTGTCCTCCTTAAGGCAACCACCCCATAGACAGTGGCCAATCTGACGTAGGGTGGTATGTTTGGTGTGTTATTGGCCATTTTTGGTTCCTAGTTAGCTGCCAGCTGGGAATTGGTTTAAGCTGCTCAACTCCTTGGGTTCCCTTCTCCTTTAGTAACACTGTGTTACTGTCTAGGATCTTTTCTACTATGTCAGCTTTGTCGTACTTAGCTTACTTAGACCGCAGTGCCCGTAGGGTGCTCTCTTGCTTTGACCCACACCTTCTGTCCGACATGGAATGGGACTTTCAGTTCCGGAGCTTGCTTCTTATTCTCGTTACCCCGCCCCATTTCTTGTGACATTTCTTGTTCAGCTCTGTCGAAGGGGGGGGGGGGGGGGGGGGGGGGTCTGTCGACTCGATACCGGTCGTTCAGAGCCACGCCTATCTCCAGGGCCTTAGTACTCCATTCTTTGTTGTTGGCGTTTTTCCCAATCCAGCCCAATGGTCCGTTCCAAGATGTCCTTAGCTTGAGGGGTGTAAGGAGGCGAATAAACCCTCATTACCCCGTTCCGCTGGCACCACTGGTCCACTTGTGCATTGCGGAAATGCGTCCCATTGTCGGTTCGCAGCTCCTTTGGCACCCCCAAAGAGGCGCACACTTGTTCCAGCATGCCAACTATACTGCTGCCGTTAGCCTTTCTTTCTGGTTTAACTGTCACATAGCCTGACATAGAGTCTACTAGCACCAAAAGGTATTTCTCACCTTTCTTCCCCGTCACCCCCAATGGGCCGGCCACGTCCATGCATATTGATCCCCATGGAACGGTGCTTTTTATGGTTAAGCCTGTCGTTCGTTGTCCTCTGCGCCCTGCGTTGTATCGACCACACACTTCGCAGTTCTTGAGGATTTGTTGAATCTGGCTTATTGGAACCCAAAGCTGCTGCTTTTCCAATTCTACCCGTGTGGGTTTGGTGCCCGCGTGGCCTAGCGCTTCATGTACGGCCTGCACCACTCCCACCACGGACTCTTCTGGGACTACCCTTCCCTTGGGTGTTTCTTCCCACTTCTCGCTTCCGTCAGCCGGGATTCAGGGGGGCAGCTAGCCGGCCGGGGATCAGGAGAGCCGCTAGCCGGCCGGGGATCTGGGAGACCGCTAGCCAGCTGCGATTCTGCTAACCATTTGAGGATCAGGAGAGCCGCTAGCCAGCCTGGGATAAGGACAGCTGCTAGTCAGCCGGGGATCAGGAAGGCTGCTAGTCAGCTGGGGATCAGAAAGGCTGCTAGTCAGCCGGGGATCAGGAATTCTGCTAATCAGCCGGGGATCTGGGACACAGGACAACCTGGGAACACTAGGAAACATGGGAACGCCAGGAAACTCGGGAACGCCAGGAAACTCGGGAACGCCAGGAAACTCAGAGGTGCTAGAGCACCCCGGAACGCAAGGAATGCTAGAAAACTCAGGAACGCTAGTGCACTCCGGAACACTAGGGATCCCGGGGTCCCTAGGTAGCCCAGGGTCACCAGGGAACTTGGGGACACTAGAGAGCTGCTCAGTGGGTACTAATGAGCTGCTTGGAGGCACTACGGAGCTGCTCGGGGGCACTACGGAGCTGCTCGGGGGCACTAGGGAGCTGCTCGGGGGCACTAGGGCGGCTGCTAGCTAACCTGGATTCAGGGGAACCACTAACTGGCTGGGGCTCAGGGAGGTTACTAGCTAGCCGGGGCTCAGAGAAGCTGCTAGCCAGCCTGGATACAGGGGGACTGCCAGCTAGCAGGGACACAGAGAGGCTGCTAGCTAGCTGGGGATTAGGGAGGCTGATAGCTATCCGGGGCTCAGGAAAGCTGCATGCCAGCTCAGGGCCAGGAGAGCTGCACGTCAGCCCAGGGTCAGCGGAGCTGCACGTCAGCCCAGGGTCAGGAGAGCTGCACGTCAGCCCGGGAACAGAAGGGTTGCACGTCAGCTCAGGAACACTGGTCAGCTCAGGCTCACTGGTCAGCTCTGGAACACTCACTGACCATGTTGCAGGCTGGGTGCCAACTGGCAGCAGGGGTAGCTGACTGCTAGCAGGCTTGGAAGAAGATGGCCTGCTAGTATGTTGGGGTGATGGCTCATGGCTAGGAGTCTCCAAAAAGTCCTGAATCCACTCCGGCACAGAGCTCCTGAGCCAGGGTCGAATGGAAACTCGACAGCGAGCAGACCTAAGAATTGCCTCCTTAGCCTCCCAACCTTTAGTAAATCTCCATTCACCAACAGCGCAAATAAGCCTACAGGTTAGGTCAAAAAGCTCGTCCTCGAACGATTCTGCTGGGTCCATTGTGGTCAGATCATTCTGTTGTGTTCCGGGGGAAATAGGTGGACCCAAAATGCAGAGAGTGGCAGGCAGGCGTATAGTTGCTTGGAGATTTATTAAATAAAAGAAAACCAGGGTACATACCAGAAGGGTCCAGAACAAAAGCAGGCAAACTAACAACACTGACGGGAACAAACACAAACTCAAACATACATACAATGATCTGACACAGGAGAAGGGGAACACAAAGACTAAATACAGAGGGTAACTAGGTAACAAGAGGCAGGTGACACAAGGGCTGGGAAACAGGTGGAAAACATCAGGCAATCACAGTAGCGGGAAAACACAGGGAGTAAAACTAGACACAAGACAGAAAACCAGACTACCAAAATAAAACAGGAAACAGAACATAAAACAAGACCAAAAATCACAAAATCACAAGGAGACAAGACATGACAGAAAACAGGCATACATTACATTCCCAAAGCATCATGGGAACTGTAGAATCAGGGGATCACTGTATTAGTATTCATCCTCTAGGGACAATGACTGTTTTTACAAAATGTCCACCCCATAGAAATAAGAGATATACCTGCAAAATGACATCTCTATTCTTTTGAAATTAAATTCTCCATGCTTATTTCAGTTTCATGTATGCATTCAGGATGTATTAAGAAAAATGTTTGAATTGTTTACAGTGATATATGATTAAGTGAAGTGAAGGAAACGGTAAAAGGAATTTCACATTATTTGACCAAAATGTTGGACCATCATTCACAAATTTGTGAAAGAAGAACATCAGACTTTGTGTGTTTTCATTTTAACATTAAGCACATGAGCTGCCAAGTAATCAAAATTAATGTTACAAACTAGACTTAAAATGTCAAAGGCACCACTGAAGTTTAAAGAAATTTGAAAGTGAGCCAGGTGGTCTGTTGTGTCAACAGATGCAACTGTCTGAAAACAAGCTGCAACGCTGACAAGCTTCTGTGCTGCGTTTAAGTGTGCTTGGGAAAAAAATATTTCATTCAAAAACACTGAAAAAACCCACATAGATATCTGTGGTAATAAAAAAAACATTGACTCCATTTTTGAAAATGGAGTCACTCTCAGCTCAGCGAGTCACTCTGACATTGAGGAATGATGCTCATTAACTATGCCCTTGTAGCCGAGCTGCACCAATCACATCGGTGTATCTGATATAGGCGGGCCAGAGGCGAGCTAAACAGATGACGACAGTTTAATCTACCAGTTAGCTCCACTGGTAGCTAAGCGTACGGGGCTCTGGATACGTCACCCCGTATTGTTGTGATTGGTCATAGTGTTATCCAATTGCGTGCAGTGAGATTTTCAAATGCATGCTTGGTGCCGCCCCTCGAGTTGGGCCATTTTCATTACTCAATGCCAGACCCTTAATCTTTCGGATTTGGGTCTGGATTTCCAGGCTAGCGTTCCACGACGTCCCTCCCCCAATTTCTACCAATGGTCTCTTGCTATTTTCCAACGGTTAAAGAACACTCATCTATTTACTTTGTGCTCTTGTCAGTCTGGGTTGTTTGCTGTGTGCTTACACACAAAGCTGGCATTTAATTCAAATGTGCTGAAATGATTCCAATGTCTTCCAGCTTCTACGAGAACTGAAACACCCGAACGTGATCGCCCTGCAGAAAGTGTTCCTGTCCCACAGTGACAGAAAGGTTTGGCTCCTTTTCGACTATGCCGAACATGACCTTTGGGTGAGTCTCTCTGTGCCATCACAGCATCACAGTGTGTACATGTTGTATTCTAATGATCCCAAAATACTCCTTCACTGTGTCACATGTTTCTCTGTCACTGTAACTGGCAGCACTGTCAATGGCCCTTGCACAGAAAAGGCTTTCTGATGTTCAGATTAATTCTTTCGCAGGATAGGATGTGTTTAATTGTGGAAATGAAATTCCACTTCTCGAACACATCTTTACCTTTTATTTACATGTGTATTCTCTGTGCTGTGTGCAGCTTATTTACCTAGATTGCAAACACAGTATCTGCTGTACCTTTAGGTGATTCACCTAAATGGCTCAACCAGAGAAACAGTCCTTCAAACATTTGTATATTTGAAGTAATGTTTGAGCAGTGAGCAACATTAGAACCATCAATATTTCCATATTACTGAATATCCTTGATAATAAATGTATTGTGTTGCCTACTTCCCAATTTTTTCTTTTTGAAATATTTTCTTTACAGACAACACTAGCCTGGATCCATTTATTTTGCTAATAATCTTTTCTAATTTACCTGACACTCCAGCCAGGACTTGGAAATGCTGTTCTCTTCTAAAAATGGCCACCTGCTAGAGCGTCTGGTAAATGTCTGCTGGTGTTGATTTCTATATACTCAGGAAACCTTTTCTGTACCGCCAGTTGCCAATAAGGTTACACAATCAAATTACAATACGGTATTCATAAATCACAGCCTTAAAAGCATTAAGCATTAAAAGCAAAGCCCAATAGAGAGGTGAAATCCCTCCCTTTACGGTGGACCAACATGGGACCTTAGTTTGGAAACAAAATATGTACTTTAGTGAATGGGGAGAGACTTAATTATTTTTTTATCCTATTTGAATTGAGCCATGAATTACACGTATGGTGTTCGTCAGTTTAAAAGATAATTCTGCAAGCCAAGAAAGCCTCAGTTTGTCATAAAACTGTTAAAGCATAAGACTGTGAAAATACATAATTAGAAAGACTACAAACTTCAAAGTCGCATGGGTGACGTCTCTCTGAAGCCACGGTGTCTGTGTGATTCGTACACATCAGGTAAGATAACATTACATGTGTTGTAGTCTTGCATTGCCACACCTTCCTCCACAGCGCTGGGGAGGAGGGTCTGGCTAGTCCACACAGCATTCCGGGATGGGAGAAAAACGTGTTCTGGTTTATTGGCATTTCTTTAAACCAATCACAATTATCGTGCAAGACGAGAGATGTAGTCCACTGAGCGGTTTCACACAAAACTAAGTGGTACTACGACAAACAGACTTTCTTCAGTTGCAAAATTATCTTTTAAATTGACGAACATCATATGTGTAATCCATGGCTCAATTCAAAAAAGATCCAAAAATAATTTGTCTTTCCCCATTCACTACCTTTCATACTTTTTCTGAAATAAGGTCCCATGAGCTACGCCCTGCAGTGCCCTGCTACAACCAGTAATGCCCTGCTACGCCATGAACTACTACAACTACTATTTCTAGCAATAGTTCCATTATCTTTATTGTGACTATAATTGCCACTGTTCGTCACACCCCCAACCGGCACCGTCAGACACCGCCTACCAAGAGCCTGGATCTGTCCGAGGTTTCTGCCTAAAAACTGAGTTTTTCCTCACCACTGTCGCACTAAATGCTTGCTCTTGGGGGGAATTATTGGAATTGTTGGGTCTTTGTAAATTATCGAGTGTGGTCTAGACCTACTCTATCTGTAAAGTGTCTTGATTTGATACTATAAATACATTTGAATTGAATTGAATTGAATGAGGCCCACTGGAAAGAGAGGAACATTGCCTCTCTATTTACCAGGATGGGGAGAAGCTGTTTTCTTGCTGATTGTTGTAGCTACACGGTGAGCACAGCTGAGATGAAACCTTTCTCTGCTTCGTAGCACATCATCAAGTTCCACCGCGCCTCCAAGGCCAACAAGAAGCCCATGCAGCTGCCCCGAGGGATGGTGAAGTCTCTCCTGTATCAGATTCTGGATGGGATCCATTACCTCCATGCCAACTGGGTGCTCCACAGGGATCTGGTGAGCTGCTATATTAGCTTCACTGCCCCAGTTTGCCTTTACAGACACATACACTTCATCCCCGTTTCCAAAAGCGACATTGTTCACGTCACAGAAACACTACTACTCAGGAGAGGCACAGGTTTTCCTATAGCAGCCATGTGTGACATCATCACACTTGTCCCGGCAAATGGGGAGAGAAAATAAATAAAAAACACAACAACCAGGCCACATAAAGGAAACCGGAAAAAAAGCAATGGAAGTATTTCAGTTCTGTGGTGTTGTAATGTTTTTATAAGGTTTAAAATTCTGGATTGCTGTAAATTTAATTTAAATTACAAGTGCAAAAACTCTCAAAAAACAAAGACCTGGGTCTCAATTCAGAAAGCTCCCTTTAGAAAATCTTTAACACTTTATAATAACCATCACTAATAAATGGTAAATTGACTATTTATATTATAATTTGTTAGTTTATTCTTGCACAGAGCATACCATGTTATATATTATATGAGGTATTGTTAATTATTGCCAAATGATTTGTAAACCTTATTTATACATATAGATCACCATAAAAAAAATGTAATGGGGTCAAATGAATGTTACTTGCTGCTTTATTAATCATTAACTAACAATTCTAAGCATTCAGTTGCAACTTTATAATAACATCTAAATAATGTTTATAGATGGCTTACAAAACAATCATTAACCATTGAGAAAGTATTAACTATCTCTCAATTTTTAAACTAATTATTATATATATTATAAAATATATATATATATATATATATATATATATTATAAAATATATATATATATATATATTATAAAATATATATATATATATATATATATATATATATATATATATATATATATATATATATATATATTATTTTTTTATTTTTTAGATTTCTTTATTTAAGAGGGACAACACACATGAATCAACATGAGTACAGAGTCCAACATGTAAATGTGCCAGATTTAGCCATTCAGGCTAATTTTCATCTGCAGTCCCTAGCAGGTTGATGGCTTAAAACAATAGATATGCTACAACAACACAACAAATACACATAAAACAAGAAAGACATAGGCATAGTCAAGTAAAATGACACAACCACTATTTCAGATCAGGACAACTGGCAGGTTGATGGCATGAGACAAATATAACACAAGTATCATACTCAGTAGACACAGGTAAAAGTGCGTAGACACACATTAGCATGCATCAACAACACATAAGCACACACAGAGACACTACTGTAGCGATAAAGACAAAGACATTATTCTGTGTTATGGCAGCATATTTGATTAGTCAATAACCAATGTTTTATGGATTTGGAAAAGGATTTGATAGATGTGATGTTCCTTAGTTCTGTGGGTATGGTATTCCATGTATGGGCTGCTCAAAAGGAAAAAGCTGACTGTCCAAAAACTACTTTTTCTACATGGTATTTTACAATCCTCTCTTGTAGATGCTCTGGTGGATGAGTTTAGATTTTGTTGAATGAATTTAGTGAGCCATACCATGAACATTTTTATATATGACACTAAACTAATAATAAAATAACATAAATATAACATTACTGATAATTACTAAACATTATAAATCATCCTTTGATTGTTTGTTAACAGTAAGATAACTATTAACTAAAGTTTATTAACTATTCATTTACCATTCATTAATGGTCGTTATTATTAAGTGTTACCAGAAACTCTACGGCCATCTTCTTCTGTGGTCTCTGGTTTTGCTCATATTGTCCGAATATCCATTATAACCGTTCACAAGGTAGCTAGTACGCTAATTTAGCGCAAAGACGTTCATGTATTGTTTCCTTTATTTGATTTTGGAAGGTTTATCTTCTTGTACTTAGAAGTATTCCAAAGATTTGTATCGCCATGGTTATATTGCTGAGTTCAATAACACATAATGATAACATCAATAAGGTTTTCTCTGAGCTACTTATTCTAATGTTCAGTGGTGGAAGAAGTGTTCAGATCCTTTACTTAAGTAAAAGTACTTCCGTCCTAACTTCCGACTTCCAAGATTTTTGTAGCTGGATATATCATTTGTTGCATCTAAATATGAATGTGGATAACGTTAGTGATAGTGAGATGCTTGCTACAGTTACATTTCTAGTGATGAATTGGCGAAAACATGTTTTATTTCTGTGATTCACGGCTTTGTCCTAGGCACTCTCTTCAGTCACTCTTTAGCTCGCTCCACCGTACGTGCTCACAGGCGCACTTTGAGCCTATGTTAACAGTTTGTAAAAGAAATAAAATGGATTATGGATAATTTTATTGTAGCTGACTTTACAAGATGACTTCTCTATTGGCTGTTGAAACAAGAGACGTCTCTTACGTTCTAAAACCAGCCTCTGGAGACTCCACCAGCTGACTTCTCTATTGGCTGTTGAAACAGGAGACGTCTCTTACGTTCTAAAACCAGCCTCTGGAGACTCCACCAGCTGACTTCTCTATTGGCTGTTGAAACAGGAGACGTCTCTTACGTTCTAAAACCAGCCTCTGGAGACTCCACCAGCTGACTTCTCTATTGGATGTTGAAACAGGTGACGTCTCTTACGTTCTAAAACCAGCCTCTGGAGACTCCACCAGCTGACTTCTCTATTGGCTGTTGAAACAGGAGACGTCTCTTACGTTCTAAAACCAGCCTCTGGAGACTCGGCCAGCTGACTTCTCTATTGGATGTTGAAACAGGAGACGTCCCTTGCATTCTAAAACCAGCCTCTGGAGACTCCACCAGCTGACTTCTCTATTGGCTGTTGAAACAGGAGACGTCTCTTACGTTCTAAAACCAGCCTCTGGAGACTCCACCAGCTGACTTCTCTATTGGCTGTTGAAACAGGAGACGTCTCTTATGTTCTAAAACCAGCCTCTGGAGACTCGACTAGCTGAGTCGCAGCGAAAACCAACAGCTGGTTTGAGTCGCGAATCTTTGGCCTGAACTGGGCTTAAAAATACTCTGTTACAAGTAAAAGTCCTGTATTGAAAACGTTACTTAAGTAAAAGTATGTAAGTATCATCAGGAAAATGTACTTAAAGTAAAAGTAAAGTAAAAGTACTCAATGCAGAAAAATCCTCACACAACGATCCAATTCTTTGTTTAATCTGCTAATTATTTTCAGATGGACTTTTAAGCAGTTATATTGTTGGGTAGTTTGATTTATAATCAAACATCAGATTTTATAAACTACATGTGTTTTGTGTGTAAAACTCTTGTAACTAGTAACTAAAGCTGTCAGATGAATGTAGTGGAGTAAAAGTACAATATTTCTCTCTGAAATGTAGCGGAGTAGAAGTAGAAAGTGGCATGAAAAGAAAAGACTCAAATAAAGTACAATTTTGGGGTTGATCATGCACAACAAAACAAAACATGCAAGAATGAAATCCCCTTGGATATACAGTTGGGCAAAAAAGTATTTAGTCAGCCACCAATTGTGCAAGTTCTCCCACTTAAAAAGATGAGAGAGGACTGTAATTTCCATCATAGGTACACTTCAACTATGAGAGACAATGAGAAAAAAAAATCCAGAAAATCACATTGTAGGATTTTTAATGAATTTATTGGTAAATTCCTCGGTAAAATAAGTATTTGGTCACCTACAAACAAGCAAGATTTCTGGCTCTCAGACCTGTAACTTCTTCTTTAAGAAGCTCCTCTGTCCTCCACTCGTTACCTGTATTAATGGCACCTGTTTGAACTTGTTATCAGCATAAAAGACACCTGTCCACAACCTCAAACAGTCACACTCCAAACTCCACTATGGCCAAGACCAAAGAGCTGTCAAAGGACACCAGAAACAAAATTGTAGACCTGCACCAGGCTGGGCAGACTGAATCTGCAATAGGTAAGCAGCTTGGTGTGAAGAAATGAACTGTGGGAGCAATTATAAGAAAATTGAAGACATACAAGACCACTGATAATCTCCCTCGATCCGGGGCTCCACGCAAGATCTCACCTCATGGGGTCAAAATGATCACAAGAACGGTGAGCAAAAATCCCAGAACCACACGGGGGGGCCTAGTGAATGACCTGCAGAGAGCTGGGACCAATCAGTAACACACCACACCGCCAGGGACTCAAATCCTGCAGTGCCAGACGTGTCCCCCTGCTTAAGCCAGTACATGTCCAGGCCCGTCTGAGGTTTGCTAGAGAGCATTTGGATGATCCAGAAGAGGATTGGAAGAATGTCAACCCCATAGAAAATCTTTGGAGGGAGTTGAAAGTCCGTGTTGCCCAGCGACAGCCCCAAAACATCACTGCTCTAGAGGAGATCTGCATGGAGGAATGGGCCAAAATACCAGCAACAGTGTGTGAAAACCTTGTGAAGACTTACAGAAAACGTTTGACCTCTGTCATTGCCAACAAAGGGTATATAACAAAGTATTGAGATGAACTTTTGTTATTGACCAAATACTTATTTTCCACCATAATTTACCAATAAATTCATTAAAAATCCTACAATGTGATTTTCGGGATTTTTTTTCTCATTTTGTCTCTCATAGTTGAAGTGTACCTGTGATGAAAATTACAGGCCTCTCTCATCTTTTTAAGTGGGAGAACTTGCACAATTGGTGGCTAACTAAATACTTTTTTGCCCCACTTTAGTGCCACTCGGCCATGCATGCCAAACACTTAAATATGCACTTCAATATATTCAATGGAAAACACAGCGCTTTCAAGCCGGAGAGCAGAGTTCACTTCGTGGCAAAAACGAAATACCTTCACCCAGGAAAAGCTTGTTCTTTCCTTGGGAGTGTCTTAATCCAAACCACCATCTTTTTCCTAAACTCAACTAGTCGTTTTGGTGCCTAAACTTAACTGTCATCCCCTCATGACGCAAACTTTTTCTGACTAAACTCCACTGCCATGGCCCCTGAAAGAACAGTCATCTGGCGGTGCCTGTAGCCGGCTCACAGTAACCAATTGCCGGCTAAACAACTGCCGCTGGTAGCCGGTGTCCCGGAGCGCTGTAGCGACTAAATACAACCAGCAACTGCTGCTCAGATTTTATCATTCTATTGCACATGTTCACGTTACAGCACTAGTTTAAAATACTTCTATTTTAGGTATATAATGGTCTATTGGTGAAGTAGCATTGTTCACTTTGAGGGGTGGGGGGGGGTACATTTTTTCATTCAGCAGAGGCAGGGATATGTAGACCAGAAAGGGGGAAATCCCACGCATCCTGATCGTGAATCAAATCGCAATCGCAGTACCAGTAAAAATATTCGCAATACGATACTTTCCTTATATCGTGCAGCCCTGTACTCAAGTTCATTCTGTTGATATCTCTTACTATAACACTCGCTGTAATCTGAAGAGAAGTTATTCTTTCTCTCACACTGAACCACTCCAAAGTGCAGAGCTGTGTTGCTTCCCTGCATGTGCTGTTATGTCTGGCTGTGGCGTATTATGGGTTTGATTGTAATGCCCGTAGAGCAGAACGTCCTGAACTGTGAATGTTGTCTGACTCTTGTCTGCCCTTTAACCTGGCTGCAACACACTGCTGATTCCTGTGAGATTCTCTCCACCTTGGTTTTCCCACAGTGCTTTGGGTGAAGCCGAGAGTCAGAAAACAGGGCTTCTCATTGTGCGTCTTAAAAGCTCTGTTGGGATGGCAGATTGGCAGGAATGAAATCAAACGTGTTCACAGGAAAACTGCGTCTATTTTGCCACTAAATTAAGTGTGGCATTAACTTTGATCACCAGCCTTAGTCTTGGCTAAGCTAGTGGTAAAGTTAGCATGGGTTAGCTCACTGACATTCAACTCTTCTCCGGTCAATAATATCAATAACATGTTTTTCTGTATTCAGTTTTTTCATTTCCTCTGAAAATGCTAATGTCCAGTTGTTTCTTTTATGGAAATGAGAGAGAGAGAGAGAGAGCAAGAGAGAGAGAGAAAACAAAATGGAGGGGTGGAGCGTTTGATCACTTAGTAGAATAATAGCTTGCTTCTAGAAATGTCCCATTGTTTCAAAAATAGCTGCGCGTCGCTTCCTGAAATCTACCAGGTAATGTAATTAACCAGTGGCATCTTGATTTCTTGTAGCGTTACACTGAATAAAGGCAGCTTTAGACAGTGATACACCTTTAGACTGTGTGGAAGAACTCGACATACCTTACTGTTTGGAAGAACAAATCAAATAGATAAAGTTTAACTGTCTGAGTAACACTTTCTATAAATGTCTGATACTGTCATAATGTTTAAGTAGATAAATACCTCAGGTGTTACGGGTTGAGAGATGGAGGACCCAAATGCAGAGAGACGGCAGGCAGGAGATGGTGAGAGTTCAAAATGTTTTAATGATAACAAAAAAGCAGCAGTACAGAGGCTGGAAAAGCCAAAAAAGAGGACACAGAGGGATTCAAAAGGATACAGGCTGACGGCACGGGAACACGCATAAGGGCAAAAACAGGCCAAACAATATGACACGCGACAAGGGGAACACGGGGGTTAAATACATGAGGTAATGAACTAATGAGGGATAGGTGACACAACAGGTGAAACACATCAGGGCGGGGCAGGACAATCAACAAAGGCGGGAAAACAGAAAGTATAACTAGATAAGACAAGATCGGACACAGACTATTAAAATAAAACAGGAAACAGGAACAAACCGACAGGAAACATGAAATGACCTAAACGCAGACACTTGACCAACACTAAACACGAGGGAGAACAGAATACAGGGATAACCAAAACATACACAATACAGACTAATCAACAAAAGCAGGAAATATACGGAAACTACAAACAAGGCAACAGAGATATTCAACCAGGTAACAGAAATGTACAGAATAAATCTACAAAAACATACAGAAAACATAATACAAGCAACAGAAAAATACACAACCACAACATCAGTCGTTCATGTGCTTACTGTATACAGTAGGTACCTGTCTAATGTATATGAAAGCATGTTTTGTGTTGCATGAGAGTATGTGTTGAGAGATGCTTATTTTCTGTATTTTGTGTTGTCTTTGTAAAGCTGCGGAACGGACAGAGTCCAAAACTAATTTCCCTTCGGGGACAATAAAGTATATCTTATCTTATCTATCTTTGGATTAGTTTTCATTACAGCAGACAAACTGGGATTTAAGTGTACAATTACAATGACTTGGCAGGGTAGAGCCTCACAAGAGATATCCACTGATTTAGCATTGCACTCCAAAGTACTGTATGTCAGACAATGATAATACAGTTTTAAAAAGGATAAAAATCAATGCAGCAGAACCAGAGAAATTGTCTTTTTTTTTATTACACACATTCTTCTTACATGCAACTTTGGCGGCTGACAGTGCGGTTCAGAGATTCTGGTGTGCTACATTAGTAGCGACTAATGTTGAGCCTCTATCTTGCAGCAGCGATGTTCTGGTCAGCTCACTTCTTTCTAACACAACACCTCCGCATTTGTTTCATTTTCAAACTTGTAGTCCTCAACCGACGCTGACTCAAGTGAGGACATTAATCAGACACCCAGCTCCCTTTGGAGACACTAAAGGCTTTATACTGCTTTGTTTTCTTTTACATATGTAATAGGGCTGAACTATTAAAGTTCAGCTCACATTGTGCTCATTTTCAGGTTCATAATTGTATTTAGAGGTTATATCAGAATAGATTTACATGGTTTAATTTTTTTTAAAAACACTATATTGTTGTTGTACTGCACATGCTATCTCGGAGCCAACCGATGTCTTCCATTATGTCTGCACTCTCACTTCGCCAGCCTTTTTTTGATTTGCATATAAGAACTGGAAATAAATAGAGAGGGAAAGAATTAGGAAATGAAAGTCCACGGAAATAAATAAATGTGGATTTATGAAATAAAATTCTCTTGAAATAAATAAACGTAGACATATGAAATAAAAGTACCGTGAAATAAGTAAAAATAAAACCTTTTAATATATTTATTTAACCAATTGATTTATTTATATATGACATTTATATTATTACATATTACATTTATTTAATTATTTATGTATTTATTGCCTCATTTATTTATTTTGTGATGTAGTTCAAAGGCTTGTTTATTTTTTTATTCATGTATTTATTCATTTATTTAATATTGAATAAAACGGCATTCCATACTTAGAAAACGTCAGATCTGTCTCATGTGAGATCAAAAAACAAACAGAATTGGAACCAATTTCTTTCTCTCATATCTGACTGTAAACTCCCACAGCCCGTCTGTATGTGTGGCTCTTATCTCTCCCTGCATCTGTCACTCCCTAGAGAGGAACATTTGTGCCTGTGCTTGTGGAGGAAAAAGTATAATTAACCAAACACATCAGATTATGTGGCAAAACTTTAATTTGATTACCACCGTCAGTGCTTTGTTGTCAGATGATCCGGAGGGAGGCTGTCTCTGGATAATGCTCGTGAAAGAATGGAAGACTGAGATTATACAGTCTGACTGAAGTGAAGATGAAATGTTGGTTGATTTGTCTGAATACACCTCTAAGTGGCTACACGTTCGGCAGTCACACAGTCCATCTACACCAGGGGTCTTCAACAATTTTTAAAGTGCTCATATTGTGCTCATTTTCAGGTTCATAATTGTATTAAGAGGTTGTACCTGAATAGGTTTACATGGTTTCATTTTCAAAAAACACCATATTTTTGTTGTACTACACATTGCTGCAGCTCCTCTTTTCACCCTGTGTGTTGAGCTCTCTGTTTTAGCTACAGAGTGAGACATCTCACTTCTGTTCCATCTTTGTTGGGAGTCGCACATGAGCAGTAGCTAGGTAAGGACTACTAGCCAGTCAGAAGCAGAGTATGAGGGCGTGCCCTGACAGTACCTAGGTAAGGACTACTAGCCAGTCAGAAGCAGAGTATGAGGGCGTGCCCTGACAGTACCTAGGTAAGAACTACTAGCCAGTCAGAAGCAGAGTATGAGGGCGTGCCCTGACAGTAGCTAGGTAAGGACTACTAGCCAGTCAGAAGCAGATTATGAGGGCGTGCCCTGACAGTAGCTAGGTAAGGACTACTAGCCAGTCAGAAGCAGAGTATGAGGGCGTGCCCTGACAGTACCTAGGTAAGGACTACTAGCCAGTCAGAAGCAGAGTATGAGGGCGTGCCACGCTAGCAGCTAGGCGAGCATTATAAGGTGTGTTACAAAGTGACCACGTTTGTCTCTGAAGTAAAGGCTGGACTACAATAGAGCTGTTTGGAGCAGTTTGTGAACAGTGACAGATCAGGGACCCCCTACTACATATATTGTATAAAATGAAGTTGCATATTAAACTGGGCCTACAATAACATGTGGGCAGCCTGAAGCCTTTATACACACCTTTTCAGTGCATAGAATACTAAGCTATTAAAATAGCCTACTAATTGTTGGCATGATTTTATAAATCATGTTTTAACATTAAACCTACATTTGGCACAGTGAGTCTGTGAAACTGTGTCTGTGAACTACCTTACCTATAGGCCAGTAAGCAGTGGGGATTTATATTTGCTGATAATATGTTGCTTCATGTTAAGAATTTGGAGGCCCCCCCTGCCCCTATCTTCTTTGAATAATGTCGTCCACTCTTATGTAATCCCTGGCAATCCTGGATGGACATGTGGTGGCTGGACATGACATTATGTAAACCTGCAGGGAACAGAAAGCGTGCTTTTTGTCTCTCTCTGCTGACCTACGGGCATCTCTGCAGGCAGTAAACGTCTCTTTGACACTCAATTTATCAATCAGTGAACTCTGAGCTTTTTTAAAATTCCATTGCAGTCGCTGTGTACCATAAAACAAACCGATTATTTTTAGACTAAAAAACATGAAGCAAACACAGGTAATTGTATTCGGCCAATGGGCGCAGCACACATTACACTTTTGACCTTACTTCCACTGTAACGTATTTATACAGAAGAAAAAGAATGCAATATTTGGTAGCAGTTAGAATTAGCGAAGTGAGTGTAACGCTAGCAATGGATCGTTTTTTACTCCCTAAACGTCATCCTGTTGAGACTAAATGAGATTTAGAGATATGGTGAACCTGTCACCAACCAGGACGAAGGTGCCAAAGGATGAAGACGAGGAAGGGGCAGCCCTGACCGCGGGCGTGATTGCTGCTGAGGATGCTTAACCTTACACTGCTGTAAATGACATTAGACCAGGCCACAGTGGGTGGGGAGTCATCTATTGAAGCTCAGCACAAATTCTTTCAGGAAGACTTCTAATTACTGCAATCACCACTATCTCTCCCTAAATCTATTCAGCTGTTAAGAGGCGTTCACTTTTCAGTAAACCAATCAGAATTGGCCATGAAATTCATGATCCAATCACAGCATGACATCTTGCTTTAAATGTCTCTCTCCTTGCTATCAGCTGTCTTCTCAGGCAAACGTGCAACCCTCCTCCTCCCCTTCCACCTCCGGGCGTCGTCAACCACGGCACCCTGAGTCCCTTTCCGGCAGACAGCTCCTTCGTTCAGCCTCCGGGTTCCCTCTCCGCCATCACCAATGTCTAGACTCCATCGGGGGGGAATGTCTGTTTCTCTACCCCTTTAAATATTTTTAAAGATGGAGTATAATCCCCAAAGACTAGATTATGCTTATCTACAATAAATATTTGCATATCTGCAACAAAGTCTCTCCTGATTGAAATAGGGGTCCATGCAAGAACTTTACTCTTATATCTGTCTCGTAGTAGAACATTACTACTACTATCTGGCAAACTTGCATAGTGTGGTTATAGCCGATAGAGAGCCGCAAAGCGAATGCAGAAGTGCCGTTCACCCTGTTACGAGTTGATGAGCCACTGAAACGATTTTGGAAACATCTAAGGTATTTAAGGTACATTATTTTGGTGCAAGTTTGCCAGATTGGTTAGCCGATCAGATGTGTAGTTCGAATGAGACATAATGAGACATTACGACAGCTGTAATGGACAATTCCGCTTCCAACCTGTAGGGGGACCGAAGCGGGAAAAGTGCTTTAGTTTTGCTTTAATGATGAAGAAGTAACAGAGTATTCAGAGTGGGAAGCCTCCTCTCCTTCACACCAACAGAAACTCTCCCACAGGAGCTGTGTGCTTGTTTTGCTCCCAGAAGGTCACACCACTCTTATCTGTGCACCAACTCTTCCGGCCCTTTATAACTATTTTCATTGTAGCCCGACGGAATTCTCTATTGTCAGACTCAATCTGACTCTGCACTGATGTATTGCAGTTTGTGTTTTTTTTTTTGCTGTCTCATTGCCAGGGCTTCCTGCCATTGTGGCCAAAGAGCTCCCTTAATTCTTTCTTCTATAACTGGTCGTGTTTGGTTCTTGTTGTTGGTCAGATTATCATCTTCGTGCAGAGGCCTGGCTCTTTGTCAGTTCTGTCTGTGCGTCTAAATGATGAATAGAAGTGCTGTTCATAGTAAGCATGTTGCTGCTTCATGGAAAATGCCCCTCCCGAAGGCCTCGTATTGCTTTCATAGTTCATATGAAAGCTACACGTCTGACCATGAGTTACGTTGTTAGTACTTGTGAAAGGCTGAGCGTCAAGACAGATATGTAATCCATACCTTTAAACCCGTTGCTTTCTGTGACAATGGGCATTTATAATAATACTGTTTTTAGCTGTTTAACTGATAGTAATAACTCGCGATCACGGAAGGCTTGTATCATGTGGACGCACTGACAGTTTTGTTGTCATAACTTAGAATTTCTCATGGGGGGGGGGGGGGGGGGGGGGCTACAGAAACTACACATTTGAGTGTATTTCCATTTTCTGCTACTTTACACTAACAATACATCTCAGAGGGAAATATTGTACTTTTTACTGCACTACATTTATCTGACAGCTTGATTTATTATGCAGATTCAGATCAACAATACAAAATATAAATAAATAAATTGTGATATATCAATAATGCTTTATTGGTCCCAAGGGGAATTTCGCAAGCTACCCAGCCGTAATATATATATATATATATATATATATATATATATATATATATATATATATATATATATATATATACATACATACATTTAAATGACATCCACCTTCACCAACTGTGAAATTAGAGCAATGAACACATTAATGCATTAATAATTATAATCCAATAATATAATATATATTATTCTGCATAATGAGTACTTTAAGTTTATTTTGATGCTGATACTTTTGTACTTTTACTTTCAGTGCCAGCTCATCGTCTTGTTATTAAAACTTACTCATCAAAACAAGATGTTGTTTTCTCAATGTATTCAAATCTTAAAGCACTCCAAAAGGCTTCATATGTGTATTTTAGTCTTCATATCACCTTTTTCATTCTTCCATTCTTCAGATCTGGGGATCTGCTGCTCTCTGTTTAGCTGTGGGGGAAGGTGCCCACCTACTAGCACATCTTTCATGGCTCCAGTTCTTCTGCTGTTACATAACTCTGTGTCTTGTGTTGGTGTGTAGCATATACTCTGCGCCTCTGCACCACAGGTATTAAGCATGGGCTTTGCATTGCACCACTACAGAGCTCCCATCCCCCACCGCCTGTCACTCCTCCACTCGTTTCTCCCTGTCCCACCCACCACTACCCACCCCCATACTAGAGGTGCTCGGTGTGCCTCCCCCACCCCCTACGTCCCCGCAAGGCTTATGTAACAGCCTCTAGCTGGTGCCAAGCCCACCGCCCTGCATGGCTGGCTAGCTGACTCGCTGACTCAAGATGCTGACTTAGCAGCTCTGCAGGACAAAGCAATAAAAACATCTCAGCGGACTGTACCAATAATCTCTGTCAAGGGGGGACATTAGTGAAGGTGATCAGTTGTAGTTGTGATCAGTTGTTGTAGTAAATACAGACTAACCTATGTGTACTTTACTGTATATGCACAGTGCTTACACACCGCAGTAACACAGGGCAGATGCAGCTGGTGCTGTTATCAGGAGGGATCATGGCGATACTGTAAATGATTACGCGTGTTAACCTTTCTGCTGTTTGATGATGCTTCAGTCCATTTAGGATGTGGTATATATGTAGAATGTAGTTAGATAGATAGATACATTTATTCATCCCAAAGGAAATGTTAGGCATCCAGTAGCTTAGACAACCATAACACAAGAAACACACATACACATATATCACACATACATAAGCGTAAAAGTAAAAATAAAAATAAAAATCACTCACAGAAATGCAATGACCATGATAAGGTGCTAGTTAAAACATTTCAACCTTTAGCGATGAGATGAAGTAATAAAGAATGAGTATTATACTCTTTAGTCCTTGCATTATTATTATTATTATTACAATTTCATACCAATGACATCATCCCATGAGCATCATGTCTGGAGCTGCAATGAATAATCGATTAGTTCAGCTTTAGGAAACACTGATTGACATTTTTTAACCATTTTCTGACATTTTATAGACCAAACAACTAATCGATTAACTTCAGAAAATAATGGACAGATGAATCAACAATGAAAATAATCGTTAGTTGCAGTCCTAATCATGTCTACCAACCTTCACCTGATGTCATTTGTTTTTCCTGGGACGGGAATAACTTGTCTAATACCAATTAGTCTATACATGTTCTGTTACCTGTACCATGCTGCTGATTGTGTTTATGTTGTTTGTTGAATAAAACATTTGATCACAAAAAAGAGATTTTCAGCAGGGGGCCCAGGACCCCTAGGGGGTCCTCAGAGTCATTACAGGGGGGCGTCCAAATTATTGTTCATTTTTGAAAGTCTTTTCAAAAATTAAAATGTCTTAACCCTTGTGTTGTCTTTGTTTCAACCTTGAAAAAAACACTTTTTTCTGACATTTGTGATGCCTTTTCTCACAATTTGTTTTTACTTTTTCCAACGTTTTAAATTTAAAAAAAAATGTTCCACACATTTTCAGCGCTTATTTCTACGTCCAATATTTTCTGATATAAAACAAAAATTTAAAACAGGCCAGTGTGACCCGAAGTCAACACAAGGGTTAACATGATTCCAACATCCATCCATCCATCTTCGTCCGCTTATCCGGGGTCGGGTTCGCGGGGGCAGTTGATGCCCAAACCACCTCAACTGGCTCCTTTCGACGCAAAGGAGCAGCGGCTCTACTCCGAGCTCCTCACGGATGACTGAGCTTCTCACCCTATCTCTAAGGGAGACGCCAGCCAACATATTATTAGCAAATATACATCCCCACTGATGATGAGGCTTACTGGCCTTTAATTAAAACATCACTAAGGTAACCATCCACAGATACAGGTAATAAGGATTCACTGTGCCACATGTATGTTTAACATTAAAAGATGATTCATAAAATCATGCCAACAATTATTTTAACAGCTTAGTATTCTATGCATAAAGTTATTTATAAAGGCTTTAGGCCGCCTTACACGTTATTGTAGGCCCAGTTTAATATGCAACTTCATGTTATACAATATATGTACTAGTGGGTCCCTGCTCTGTCTCTCTTTTAGTTAAGGGGTCCCTGGTTTAAAGAAATGCCAATAAACCAGAGCACGTTTTTCCTCCCATCCCAGAATGCTGTGTGGACTAGACAGACCCTCCTCCGCAGCGCTGTGGAGGAAGGTAATGCCAGATTGAATACAGTTTATAAAGAATATTTAGCTGATGCTGTTATTGTGAGAAACTACGTTACACCACGGTCACATTTAGTCATAAACAACAGAGTCTCTTGCCGTTCCTTTAATTTGTTTGACTATTTCGGCCCCCGCCATTACTGCCAGAAGTTCCAGAATCTCGTTGATTCTTCAGTTCAGACATTTTCGTTGGCGTCTTCGTATTAAGACCCTTGTTCTTCACACTCGGATGCTATATTCTTCCCAGCCACATAATAGAAACGTCATCAACACAGCCACTCTAGCTGTGAATTCTATGGACAATGAGCTGCTCTATTCACACATGGGCTCAATCAGACATTTCACAGACTTTGTAATAGGGAGCTAGGTAGAGTAAAGACCGTTTAATGTCCGGTCCAACTGATTTGGACATTTACGTTCTCACATACTGTACAGCTCCTCTGGGTAATGTCTAGGTAAGGGGTTGCAGTGTGTGAAAGGGACTTTAGTTTGAACCGAACCATACTTGCCTATACCTTTTTAAACTACTGCATACCATTTGCTGTATGTGCATGAAGTGTGGGCATTAAAAAATGAGTCATAGCAAGGGAAACTAAAAATATAGCTGAAGAAAAAGCAGTAACAACTGGCTGTAGTTCAACCGCGACTAAACCAACGGAGACAAACAGTTGGTGAAAAACACAGCTGAATAAATAATAAACTGTAGCTTGAAATAGGTTTAAACATGTTCTGTCTTTATGTCTTCATGTTCCATGTGAACAAAGCAGTGCCTCAGAAAAGAACTGCAGATGCTTTGCCACAACACTACACGTCAGTGTGATCTTTTTGACGAGATTCAGAAAGTCAGGCATTAGATTGTGACACTTGAAGTGGACTAGTGGTTGTTAATGTTGGCTTTGACCTTTTGGTTACAGGGCAGCCTGTTTTATATCAACGTACCCAAACGCCTCTAGCTCCTGAACTGGCCCAGTTTTTGAGACAAATATTTAGATGGTTTTGTAAAATGGGGGCCATGTCCTTAAGGATTGAGTTCACCAGTCCTCAGTGGGATGGTTGAGACTGTTTATTTTCCCTCGGCTCCTGATCCACCTTTTGAAACTAACCAACTGTAACTGATTGATTTCACTGGATGAATTCAAAAGGAAGTCTCAATTTGGACTGTGAAACACAATTTGGTGCTTACTTCCCGATAACACGAGTTTATATCTTCAAGACTGTATTTGTCTGAATGTATTTCACCATAACAACAACTTAATGTCACTTTTTTCCCCACCGTGTTAAGCTGTAGTTTCACAGTAACTTCTTTTCCTCAGATGTTATGTTGCATGCTCGTTTTACATTTTGAAGAGGCACTGACACTCATGTCTTTTACAGGACATTCAAGAGCTAATAATTGCTTTTCAAACAGCCAATATGAATATTTTTTATAATAATTCAGTTAGGCCTGTTTAGAATTTGAAAGAGGAGCTGGTGAACCTTTTAAGAGACGTTTGTCTTTGTGTTTGCCCATCGTGGCGTGTCGTGTTGTGGGCGTGAATTATCCACCTAATCACTAGTGTTGTTCCTATAGCAACAATACTTGTTTTCCAGGCAGATCTAAGTCCGCCGAGCCAGAAGGGTTCACATTCACACAGATATCCAGGGAGAATAATACTGCATCCTAGTGCAAGAGAAGGAAACTGTAAAGTTAAAAAAGATGGGCACATTTCCCTCAGAATAAATGTGTCAGTGAATAACAACACAGTACTTCTAACCCATAACTATACAGCATTTATAAAGCTTTATTACAGACACAGGTTCATATAACATATAATACAGTATACATAGTATAAGAAAATGGAAATACAAAAATACATAAAAATCACATGTTAGCCTATAGAATATACAATAATACATAAAAATGGCATATTAGCCTATAAGATATACAGGCTATTGCACCAATGTCATCTTAACCTAGAAGTGTATCTATAACAGCTTTTCAGAGGGCTAACTATGGCTTCAATTATGTGGTTCTCTGACTTGTCCAGGCGACACATAAAACTAAACATCAGTTGTCTTAAGAGTGCCTCACAAGTTGGCACTCTAGTGGACACAAACAAATGACTGGCACTATGCCACCTAGGGACACGGAGCAGCAGCCTCATTGCATCATTATATGCTACCTTGAGCCTCTGCATACTCTTTTTCTTAAAGATAGACCACAATTGAGCAGTATATAGCGGTGTGATGTAGGTTCTAAACAGAGAGCACTTCACAGAGTCAGAGCACATAGAGAACCTCCTTATAAGCATGTTAGCTTGAGAGTAATTTTTACAGTGCTGTCGGTAGAGGTCTTTGTCATCCGTCCAGTCATCAGATATGACATGACCTAAATATTTAATTTCCTCACACACAGCAAGAGGACTATCTGACAAATGAAAAGTCGAAAAAGTTGATTTCCTGTCCTCATCGCTTCTAACTATCATTATGTGACTTTTCTTAGCATTATACTTTATGTCATAATCAAGGCCATACTGAGAGCACACCTTCAGCATGTGCTGCACTATATGGACATAGCAGGACCAGATCGTCTGCATACATAAGATGATTAACAATAGTGTTGCCCACAAGACAGCCAGTTTTTAGCCTATTTAGCTGATGTGATAATTCATCCATATAAACATTAAATAAAAAAGGAGACAGGATTCCTCCTTGCCGCACTCCGTTACTAACACAGAATGGAGCAGATACAACATTGTCCCATTTAACCTGAAACGTTTGGTGGGCATACCAAAACGCTAAAATTCTCACTAAAAATTTTGTGGCACCTCTATCTAGCAATTTTACAATCGTTCATGATTAATTCTATTAAATGCCTTTGACGCATCATATGTCAGAAGTGAGATTGGTTGGTTTGAATAGCAGTAAGTTTTGTCCTGATGATAATGAAAGAGTCAACCAGACCCCTTCACGCTGCTCATTTCTTTACCAATTAAAAACACAATGGAGCAAATAATTATGCATAATGCAAAAGGTGTCACACTTAGCAAATTATTTCATGGCCAGCTTTCTCTGCTCTCATCAACCTTGTTTCCAGCAGCAGCAGCTGTTTTCCACCTGAAAGCTCTGATAAATCCAATATATGCTACCACCTCAGCACTAGGGATGGGGATCGTTCATTTTTATTGTTATTGATACCATTTTTGAGACTGCACAATCAGAGTCTTCATCGATACCATTATGGATACTTTTTTATTAGTTGGTGGAAAGAAGAGACGACAAATTCTTAATCTTAACATAACATTATTACTTTTATTGCAAAAACTGTGAGTCTGTGACTGTTTGATTTCTTCAGTCTCTGTCGTTGTTTTTGTTTCAACGAGCTGATTAAGCGGCCCACAGAGCGGTGCTCTCAGTAACCAGTCCGACTATGTTTTGAATGATTTGCGGTGGGGAGGCTAGTCTTTACGCACAAACTGTGCTTGTAAATAATTTTTTCTGCATAGCACACGTATCTATTTTTAGACATAATGTTATATGATCCACTAGTCTGGATAGCAGTTCTGATAAGCTCGGACCTTATTCATTTTTAGGTTTTGAGAAATTTGGAACCGGGTCCTAAAAAGAACCGGGTCTTGAGACCCATCCCTACTCAGCACCTAAAGTTTGTGACTAGCTGTCGAACATAGCGAAGCATTTAAGCAATAAAAGAGCCAATATTTCCTTCAGGAGTTGGTGGAAAGCCAACTGGAGCTAATATTGGACTTACATTAGTCAAGTGGACAGAAACAATGCTAATGTTGCTTTGTGTGTGCACAATGTGTAAATAGGCTTTATAGGGTGTTAATCTTGTGTTTGCAACTTGTTCCACTGTCAAAAGAAAAAATGAATTAGACCCTTTTTAAACACTACTGTCTCAGCTTTAATCAGTTTAAGTTGAATTACTAATGTTAACTAGCATTTTAGTGATCAATAATTAGCCTGTGCCTATGTTATCTCCTTACATATACCTACGCTCTCCGTCTCTGCAAGATTGGGAATTTATTGAGATTTCTCTTGGCACAGCTACCAGAAGACTTCCAACTTTCAGACAGGTTGCTCACGTCACATCTACGTCTTCAAGCTCAGTTGGAGGCTGCTCAGTAACGCTCAGCCATCACCGGAAAAGAGCTTCTAATATCCTTCACTGGTCTCAGTCCAGAGACACGGGATCTGTTGGTCCATTTCTCTTACAGTCTATGGTCTGTGTGTGCTGTCACATGAGTCCATTAGAGTTTGAAGTGCACTTTCACAGAATGGCTGACTGACATGCTCATGTTGTCGTGTGGTTCAATAACCAACAGGGCACCAATACAGGCCACTGAACACGTACATGCTCAACATCGTATTGTCACATGTGGCTATTATACAAGAGGTTTAACACTTGTTAATGAAAGTGAGCACTGTATTATGCACACTTTAATATATATCTGTCTCCTGCAGAAACCAGCCAACATCCTGGTGATGGGGGAAGGCCCTGAACGAGGAAGAGTTAAAATCGGTAAGACATATTTCTGTAAACTGCTTGACTCATTGAGATTTGTAAATAACACTATCATCATGACAATGGATCAATGAGCAGTGAGGCTGTTGACTTGTTTGAGTGTCATATAGCTGCAGTGTTTAACCTTCTGGCTGAGAGGTGGACAGGGAGCTCAGATCAGTGCTGTTGCATAAGCCAGCTGGCCAGGGGACTGCTGCAATGCTGGAGTCTATTTATAAACCCAGTGCACACAGGAATGGTACTAAATTATTGTTTCTGCTATAACTTACCAGGCTAAAGCGTGATTTATGCTTCTGCGTTAAATCAACGCCGTGGGTACGTACGTAGGTAAGTGGAGACACAGACCCTACGTTAGACTCTACGCCTTAGCCTGATGTGCACCTCTCGAAAAATGTAACTATACGTCGCAGCGACGCACGTAGCTCGGCCGTGGCTTGGTAGCGTTGCATTTCCCCCAAATCATTTCCTGGTTCTCCTTCTCCATAAACATGAAATCAAGGAGAGGGTTAACTTTTCCTGCTACAGATTACCCACAGTGTTCAGAAAGCACAGGAGAGACACTTTGTTTCTCTCACTATGACTCTAGAGTCGCTACTCACTCCGAAGATAATCGCTGTCACTCTCTCACTCGCTCTACCACACACTCCCCACGCACACACGGCCCTGCTATTCTCTTAAGGAGTTTGACGCACACACCAACGCAGATGTATGAACTTCAGGCCACTTACGTAGGCTACGGTGAAAGCTCTGCATGGAGCCTCTGCAGGACCATAAATCACGCTTAACGCAGTATTATGTTTTATTAGCTGCTGCACTATTTAATGTCTTAGATTATTTATGTTTCCAAACTACTTATCTCTCAACCTGCAACATGCATCCCGTCTATGGGCATGCAGCTTGCTCTTGCATCGCCTCCAAAGTTCGCCGGGGGCGACTTGCGCTGGGGGACTTGGACCCCGTTTATATCTGCTTGCAGGTCTAGTTAGATTTTGTTCCACTTCCACACATATTCCACAATGCAGTTTAAAAAAATGATTATATATAGGCATAAAGCAGCGTACAGTTACTTTCTACATAAGATCAGGTATTTTGGTATGAAAACCCTCATTTTTAATTTAACCAAGGATGCAACATCTCTGGTCTGTCTTTCGTCATCTGTTCATGAATATACTGTACAATACACTACACAGTGTGTACATAACACACTACTAACATAATACTGTATGTCCCCGTAGATCTCAAGAGCTTGCACTCGACACTGCACTTCCTTTGCAATACACCCGTCATGTGTGTGCTTCGCTGGTTCAAGTCCCCGTACGGACCGAAGTACGGAGTGTGGACTGGTAGCTGGAGAGGGCCAGTTCACCTCCTGGGCACTGCCAAGGTGCTCTTGAGCAAGGCACCAAACCCCCCCCAAAAGAGAACGCCACATACAATATTAAATGAAGTTAACTGTTCACACAACACAGTAACGTTAGCTATTTAAATTAGCTGGATACATGGTTACAACTCATTGGCTCTTACACACGTATCTCTGTGTGTACTTGGTCCACAGTAATCCCACCAATCGGTCCCAAAACGTTCCAGTTAGAGAGGAAATGCATAAACATATGCCTTGTAAATCTTTACAATCATTCCCTGAAAGAACCAAGCAGGTCTGCTTTGTTGCACCGTCAACTTCCAGCAGAGCCGGAACGCTCCGTTAATGATGTTGATCCAGACTACTGTGGCACTTCATTTTCCTTATAATTTAGGATTTTAAGTTTTCTCTGTTTTACTTCATCCACCAGCAGTAGACTTGAGTTCCTGCTTTAGTTTTCTCTTTTCCATTTCAACTATTTTCCATTTATTTCATCACTATCTACATATGTATATATTACAGGTGAGATTATTTCACATGTTAATTGCTACTAAAGATGTTATGGATTTCAAAGAAATACAATAAATAACACTGAGTGAAATGCAAGGGTTAATTTAAAAGAACATGGTAGATGTAGGGAGTGAATCGCTCCATAAATATGTGATTCTTCCCTTTTAGCAAATAACTTTTCACTCTTAAGTTTAGAGCACTCTGAAGTGTGATTGTTAGAAGCTGGATAGAGAATGTCATTTTGGTTCCCAGGAAAAGAGACGCTCTTCTCTGTTGAGTTAAGCTAGTTTTCAAACATAAATATGGCCTTGATGTGTATACGACCCGCGGTCATTGGCGGGTTTGAGGGCCTGAGGTGCTCTCTGAGAATGTCTTTGTTCGCTCACCTCCTGTGTCTTCTTTACAAACTTCCTATAGCTGACATGGGTTTTGCCAGACTCTTCAACTCCCCCCTCAAGCCGCTGGCAGACCTTGACCCTGTGGTGGTGACGTTCTGGTACAGGGCCCCTGAGCTGCTGCTGGGGGCCCGGCACTACACCAAAGCTATCGGTTAGTCTGGGACCACATGTGCTGAGAAAACCCTGGTGTGTGTGTGTGTGTGTGTGTGTGTGTGTGTGTGTGTGTGTGTGTGTGTGTGTGTGTGTGTGTGTGTGTGTGTGTGTGTGTGTGTGTGTGTGTGTGTGTCTGCATTAACTCAGGACTTTGACCCTTGATTGTTTGCTCCACTGAAACAAAGTAGCTGTCCTTTCAGCAGAATAATCTTTCAGTCTTTTAGTGCTTCCCCAAGGTCTCTCAGTTTAGGGACACGCATTCCTTTGTGAAAGGAGTCCCCTGCGATCTATGGTCTTCATCATGACGCAGCTGTGTCTGCATGTCATTCGTGGAACATGAGACAACACTGTCAGTCAGTCTCAGGCCTCCACTGTGTTTGTGATTATCTCTAAATTAATGAAAGAAAGATGGTCAGATATAAAAGCTGCACTAATTGTTTCTCAGAAATTCTTTCTCACTTTAACTCTTGCAGAAATAGCAAAAAAAAAGATTTAACTTTTTCCAGTAAAGTAGTAGAAAAATTCATTTACATATAAGATCATCAAACATTTGGGTCAAAACTGGTTTCCGAACTCTTGTGCATGCCACTGATAAAACGTAAAGCTCATCTTCAAGAAGACAAAACTAACTAACTGTGTGTGTGCGTGTGTGTGTGTGTGTGTGTGTGTGTGTGTGTGTGTGTGTGTGTTTAAATGTACCAGATATTTGGGCAATTGGCTGCATCTTTGCGGAGCTGCTAACGTCCGAGCCCATCTTCCACTGTCGCCAGGAAGACATCAAAACCAGTAACCCTTTCCATCATGACCAGCTGGACAGGATATTCAGCGTCATGGGTTTCCCCGCAGGTCTGCACACAATACACACAACTACAAATACACACAGCCTGCGTAAGCAGGATAACCATGTCATCCTAAAACCTGAACTTAAAACTGTGAATCATATCGGATGGTGAGTCGAGCGTATCGTGACGTCCCTTATTCTGTTGAATGTTTACATAAAGGTGCCCCGTGGCGATTCAGTGTGTGTTCATTAGCACTAGCACATATCCTAGAGCTTTAACAAACACGTAGAGTACATGTTCTTCCATTTTCTATTTAGACAACTTCAAGCGATCCATGGATTCACCACAGGGCCAATCTGTTCATGAGCTTGTGCTGGGAGTTTCACTTAAAGGTGCTCTAAGCGATGTCACATGTTTTTTTTAGGATACAACATTTTTTGTCACATACAGCAAACATCTCCTCACTATCCGCTAGCTGCCTGTCCCCTGAACACACTGTAAAAAAAACGCGGTCTCTGTAGACAGCCCAGGCTCCACAAACGGCAACAAAAACAAACTGTGCCAACCTGCACCACCAAACATAACAAACAGTCTCCCAGCCAATAACAGACAAGAAGGATTTGGGGGGGGGGGGGGAGGGGGGGGTTAGTGCGCGGAAGGCGGGGGACGGGATGAGGAGGGGGGAGGGGCGAGCTAGCCTCCGTTTTGTTTGACAATACTTCGAACGTCAACAAGAAGTGACGTCACCCAACATCGCTTAGAGCGCCTTTAAATGGCCCATTTGTATGACGTCCTGCTATTTAACACCCCCAGTGTAGCACAGGTAGACTTTCTATTTCACACATATTGTTTTCCGTCAGATTGTTTTTATGATCTTGACATTTCCGACTGCATTGAAAGCAGCTTCATTTCACGGAGAAACAGAGAAAGAGAAACAGACGATGGACTGTGCTTTGTGCTGGAGGAAACAGCTGTTACACAAACTGTTTCATTTTTGACCCTCATAGTCTTTAAAACTGTCCTATGGCAGTGACAGAGACAGCGATGTTTACTGATTCCTGTACGGGACTCTCACACCGCTTCAAAACGGACTGACAAGTCTGATGGCTGGTTACATGATTGGCCACCGCAGGGTGACACCTGGTTGTCTTTCTTCTGCTGCGGTTCTCTTTTTTTAAGATTATTTTTTGGGCATTTCCAGGCCTTTATTTTGATAGGACAGCTGAAGACATGAAAGTGGAGAGAGAGAGATGGAGGGAATGACATGCAGCAAAGGGCCGCAGGTCGGAGTTGAACCCGGGCCCGCTGTGTCAAGGAGTAAACCTCTATATGGGCGCCCGCTCTACCAACAGGTGCCTGCTGCAGTTTTCTTTCGGCTCCTCCCTGTGGCCGCCACCACCACAGCCTAAACGCACTACCCCCCTTTCAAAATGTATCAAAAGACCTGCGTTTTCGCAGGACCCCCTGAGGACTGCTATGTGAACCCAGCCTTTGAAACATAATAATAATAATATATATATAGGGCTGGGTGATAGGGGAAACAATCAGATATCACAATATTCTTGACCAAATACCTCGATATCGATATTGCGGCGATATTCTAGGGTTGACAGTTGGTGCTTTAACAAAATATCTTCACACTTAGATTTTAGATAAATAATCATCAGTAATGTGGACATAATGTCTAAGTGGGGAAAAGGTAAATAATAGAACAGCTAGAACAGTCTGGTAAGATCAGAAAAGTACATCACTTTACTGTAATGCAGCCTTTAAAACCAGGAAAAGACAATACTTATGTCATATCACGATATTACGATATACAAAATCTAAGACGATATCTAGTCTCATATCAAGATATCGATATAATGTTGATATATTGCCCAGCATAAAGTTGTAGTATGTTCTTTGTATTCTACAGATAAGGACTGGGAAGACATTAGAAAGATGCCAGAGTATCCAACACTGCAGAAAGACTTCAGGAGGACAACGTGAGTGATGATCAGAAACTTATAAACCAATAAACCAAATATGAAATACAGTCAAACTGATTTTGTGTTTTCTCATTTCTCAGGTATGCAAACAGCAGCTTAATCAAATACATGGAGAAGCATAAAGTGAAACCAGACAGCAAAGTGTTTCTGTTGGTGGGTACACACACACACCATCATATAAGCACACGTCTTATGTCTCTGCTTCTTTTGGTTTGCAGAAGAACTACTGTGGGAAAAATATTTTTGATGATTATAAAAACAATTGAGCCATCATTCTACATCCATTATGTTTCTCTCTGCTGATATCTGACAGCAGGTTTTGAAGTATGATTTTTTTTTCTTTTTACTATTTGGTAACATGTTATGGTCGTTTTAGGGGCAATGATAATGCCAATGATCAAATCTCACGAACATGGGTTTCTTTCAACCAAATTACCTCAAAAAAACATGGATGGTTCCCTACAACTATCTTCAGGTAAAATTAATGAATTTTATAGCATTTGAAAAAAAAATGTTTAAATGGTTTGAAAACAGTATCCTGAATAAACTTTGTTACCCGTGATCCACTCAACATCCTCTGATCCGACCTATAAGGAAAAATAATTCATATTTTCAGTTTTTTTCCAACAACAAAAAATAGGCCCAATTTCCCATAAATGAGGTTTGTTGACCAATTTTCCAAGAATAAGTGTAAAACGTATTATTAAAACAACACAAGTTGGTATTAGTGGTGCATACTGTATAAGTGACCAAATCGTCAAAAGCATCGAAAAAAGCTCCAAAAAAGTTAATTTTCCATTTTTAGCCGTAAGGACAACAAGTTCGTGGTCGACGGAAAGAAAACACAAGGGGTTAAACTAAACACTGCAGAACATGTCCTCATACTTTGTGACTGTATATTGAGGAGTTCTGCAGACACCACTATAAAAACAATACCGTGTTTCTTCTCTGCCTTCAGCTCCAGAAACTCCTCACCATGGACCCCACCAAAAGAATCACATCAGAGCAGGCGCTGCAGGACCCCTACTTCCTGGAGGAGCCGTTACCAACCACCGAGTGAGCTTTCCTTTGTCTTGATTCAGACCCACACTGATTCACTTCTTTAAAGCGTAACTCTCGCCAAAATGCAACCTAGGGTATTTTTGTGAATGTACCCGAGTCAAACTTTCGTTTAAAAGCATATTTAGGACAAAATCGCCACTTTTAAGATTTACCGTATTTTCGTTTTTCGGTCAAATGGCCTTTTGAATGGGAGTGCTAGGGGCACTTTGATGCTAGCCTCAAAATAGCTATTTTTAAAACACTAAGAAGGCTCGACACAACATGAGACTTTGCTCCAAGTATCACCAGGGGCTCTACACCTTAACGAAAGCATTGACAACATTGTTTGTGTACCCAGAGTTTACTAAAAGATAGGTTTTCAACAACTCACCGTAGCTCTTGTTGTTTCCGGCCGCTACCACCTCGGCAGTCAAAACGAGTCGATATCCAAATGCGAATGAACGGACTCTATAGGAGGAAATGTCATTCTTATATGAGGCTCCTTTTTCAACTACGAGGTCAGTATTGTTTTTCAATAACGACAAAACAACAAATAATCCGTGCATTTATATGGAACTAAGCTTTAGGAGCTTTCCATCTTTACTCTCCTCCCTGTTACGTTGCATTCGGAAATGTTGTCAAAAATTGTTTTTGACTGCTAAAATCACTGCAGCCGGAGTTGTTGAAAACCTTTCTTTTTAGTAAACTCTGTGTACACAAACAATGTAGTCAATGCTTTCGTTAAGGTGTAGAGCCCCTGGTGATACTTGGAGCAAAGTCTCCTGTTGTGTCGAGTCTTCTTAGTGTTTTAAAAATAGCTATTTTAAGGCTAACGTAAAAGTGCCCCTAGCACTCCCATTCAAAAGGCCATTTGACCGAAAAACGAAAATACGGTGTTAAAAGTGGCGATTCCGTCCTAAATATGCTTTTAAACGAAAGTTTGACTCGGGTACATTCACAAAAAGACCCTAGGTTGCATTTTGGCGAGAGTTACGCTTTAAGTATGAGGAAAATGCCCTTTAACTTCTAACCTACCTTCCTGTCCCCCCCCCCCTGTGTTTTGGTTGGTTTGGTGGAATCAGAGTGGAACATGCAGAAACATTTACATCACCGATTCTCTGTGATTGCCTCTAGTGTGTTTGCTGGGTGTCAGATCCCCTACCCAAAACGAGAGTTTCTAAATGAAGACGAGCCAGAGGAGAAAACAGAAAAGGTAAAAAAAAAAAAAAAAAAGTCAACTGGCCACTCCACCAGTTTCATTCCATTACTTTAAAAAGCTTTCAGACTCGAGACACATCCTGTGTTTGAAGTGTTTGAAGTCATCCCTATTATGAGAATATTTTATTCTCATAATAGGGATGAGTCTGCATTCACACAGCCTGCGTCGGTAGGTCATCTTTTTGAATGGGGGTAGTGCGTTTCGGCTGCGGGGGGCACAGGCAAAAAAAACGCAGCGGGTCTGTGACAAAAAGTTGAGACTGACTCAACTTTTAGAGAAACGCAACCCCAGTTAGTTTTGAGGCGGTGTGAGTGTCCCATACAGTTATCGGGGAAACATCACTGCCTCTATTGCTGCCACAAGAAAACTTTAAAACACCAAACACAATGTTTGCCAAACAACAAAGCACAGTCTATCTGTCCCACTTGTGTCTTTTCTTTCTCTCTTTCTCCATGAAATTAAGCTGCCTTCAAGTGCGGTCGGAAACATCGAGATCTATAAACGATCTGACCGAAAACAGTAACTGTGAAATATAAAGCCTTCTTGTGCTACATTGGGGGGGGGTTAAAGGAAACACAACAGGACGTCACACAGACGGGCCGTTTCGGTGACACTCCCACACAGCCCTGCGGAAGATCGGCGAATTTCTTTTTTTGGTGTGAATGGGCCCTAATGAGCATCATTTTCAGACGTCCACACAATTCTGACGAGTTGAAAATAGCACAGCCCGGTGTTGGGTGTTATTCAAAATACCTGCACAGCATAAATGATCTACAATATTGTCAATCTAGATCTTGGTAGGAATCTCCATCATATTAAAAGAACATGACTTGCTTCAATGGAAGCCTGTGGAGACTAGTGAGATTGTATTACTGTCCAGAGAGATTCATGCCAGAGGAAGAAAAACACCAGCTGGACAAACATGAGCAGCTGATTCAAGCCTCGAGTCACACAGGTAAAGGTTGCAGGGTTTAGCTGTAATGTTCGCCACATTCTGCAATATCTTTCCTGGCCAGGACAGCAGTTTGTTTAGCTTTACAAGTATGTCCCTGGTTATTTATCACTACTAGGTTCAACCAAACTGGTGTTTGGTGAGGACAACACTGATGTTTCTATGCTAGGGTGTTAATCAGTATGTTAAGAGCATAAGTCACAGGAACATAGGACTATCATAACACAAAACAGAACTGCACAGATGACAAAGTATTTCAAACGCTATATGGTAAACGGACTGCATTTTTATAGCACTTTTCGCTAACACTTTACTTGAAGTTATCTACATAAGAGTGACATGACACAGTCATGAACACATGACACAGTCATGACACATGAACTCTAACTCTAACCCTAACCCTAACTTGTCATGACAAAAACCGAATGACACTTACTAAAAGAAGCGTTATGTCATAAACATTTATGACTGTTTATAATGTTTATGACACGTTCATGACAGTGTCATGTCACTCTTATGTAGATACCTTCAAGTAAAGTGTAACCCACTTTTCTAGTCAAGCGTTTAACAACACAAGCCAGCATTCACCCCTTCATTCATACCCTGATGGCATGTAAGGTAGGCCTGTAACAGTTATTACATAATTGTCTAATTGTCCATTTTTCTACATAATCGCGGCTTCTTTGTTTAACCGTAATTAATTGCTAACATTAGCTAAGGTCTTAAGGCGTATGACTGATAATTGTTGATTTTGTTTAGATATGCCAAATTGTAATTATATAGGTGATTACTTGTCAGACTGTATATTTATATTATTATCTCAATTGTTAGTTGTTGGCAAATGACCCTATACACGTTCACAGCAACAAAAATGACAAGGGGGGATAGAGATAGTTAGATAGTTTTATGATCATAAAGAGGCCTTGTTAACTTATCTTTTTGTCTTATTACATTATCTGGGTAACATGACAGTGATGTATATACAAAAAAGATGTATCCTGGGATTTATTCAAAACTTTAATTTGGTTTCAAAAGTAATACATCAACAAATATTTTTAAATGTGGCTTAAAGAGACAATTATATTGTTAATCGCAATTATTTCAGAGACAAGTTATTGTACAGCAACATTTGGCATCATGACAGCTCTAATGCAAGGTGCCACCTGCTCATCAGGAAGGGAGGGATACACATTCACACACACAATTTGTGTATATATATATATATATATATATATATATATATATATATATATATATATATATATATATATATATATATATATCTGTGTTTCAGGCTTTGTGCTTTTATTGTGGAATATTCTGGGACAGTCTGGGTAAATTGCAGCTCAGCAGTGATGAACATTTGAAGAAGAGCAGTGTTTTGTAACTTGTTTTATTGTCATCAGAAATGCATTGTCTTATTTTGGACATTTTGTCAGTAAGTGCACCGGTTTGTGCCAAGAAAGACCATGGTAGTACAAGGTTTCCTGTTATAGATTGAGTCGTAGCCAGATGGAGAGAGTCCTCTCATGGCTGGGCAGATTTCTTAAAAAAAACGTCCCTGGGCAACAGATTCTGCAGCGGGACCCTCTCAGCTGGCCTCTTTTTGAGAACGTGAAAACAGTTGTGTTATTGATGGTATATGAATATCACCTAACAGACACAAAGTGTTACTCATCAATACTGTCTATACTGTATATGCATTTTTGTCAAAGCAAAAAAGATAAAATTGGAGTAACACCAAGGTAGAACAACAAGACTGTTAACAAGCAAGTAACCAAACTGATTTCACATGTGCAGATTCCCTCTCCCCCTTCTCCCCTTAAAGTGGACATATTATGCTTTTCCGTACGTTTTCTGTCATATCTTCAATGTTATAACATCGGATTTTCATGTTAAACGTGGCCAAAAAACAAATGAGGTAAAAGTATTTTATAGAAATCCACGTGAGCTAAAACATTCAGATTTCCAACTGTTCTGAACGCTCCGTTTTCAACAGTTTTTTCTAATCTCTGCTAAATCTTATGCAACTCTAAGCCGGCCTTCTCTGATTGGTCATCTGCTCCAGGTAGGCAGGACTGGAGTGTGGTTGACGTTGTTGTGTGTAACTACATGCTAACGGCAGTAAAATATGTCATCTTGGCTGCCAGTGTTGTTAAATTTTCCCCAATTCCAGTTCACATTACCCCTGAAACATTTCCAGTTTTGTAGTATTTGGTTTAAAAGCCTATTTCTGTGATTTTGACTGTAGAAAGAGCTGCTATATTCTATTAGTATCCACTGATAACTATAGTAGCTACATGCTAACGGCAGTCAAAGATGTCATTTTGGCTGCCAATTTGTTAAATTCCCCCAAATTTCAGGTCACATTATTTCTGAAGAAGAAGCCTTCAGAAGCCTTCATCTGCGTCAATCTAATGTAATATTAAGTAGCTGCATGCTAACGCGAGAGAGCTGTAATTTTGACGGCCAATGCTGGTTTCTCCCCAATTTCGGGGTCACATTACTGCTGGGACATGTCCGGTTGTATTTGGTTTAGAAGCCTTTATTGGTGATTTCTTTTCACGGTACAAAGTCCTGTTATATACTCCGTTGCCGTAGCTCCAGCTGCAACTAATGAAACAACAGTGGAGGCTGCAGAGCAGAAAGCAGATTCCAGAAAACACTCTGGCCAATCAGAGAAGACTTGGTGTTTTCGGGAGGGGGGCTTAAAAAGACAGGCGCTCCTACAAAGCGTCTCATACAGAGGGTGAATACAGGTGCAGCAGCCATGGGCAGTATGAGAAAAATAAAGTGTTTTTTTTTTTAACATTAAAGCATGTAAACATGTTCTTGTACAAAGACAAAATACAAGTATTATCCTGAAAATGCCATATAATAGTTGCCCTTAATCACCTTTGCACTGTGTGTCCATGTGCAGAACCAGACCCAGCAGCACCAGCAGACCACAGGTCAGACTCAGGCCCAGAACCAGCAGCAGACGGCAGCCCAGCAGGCTCCGTCCCAGCAGAACTTGGCCCAAACCAACGGCACTGCCGGAGCCACGGGGGCCACCGCCGGCGGGGGCTTACAACACGGCCAGGACCAGGGCCCCGCCAACAAGAAACCTCGGATCGGGCCCTCTGGGGCCTCCTCAGGCACTGGTCTGCTACAGTCAGAGTACCAGGTTAGTGGGATTTATACACCACAAGGAAGTGGTTAGTCGGCTGCTGATATTCTTAATGTTTCTCTCCTATTAAAAGACTCAAACAAACAGTGAATGTAACAAGTGTTATGTGTGTATTACAGCCTGATACATCACAAAATGTTCTTGTTGGGGTTGCAAGTCCTGCTGGCTGGCGTTTCCGTGTGTGCGTGTGTTTGCGTCGGTGTATGTTTATGTGTGCGTGTGTCACCCCTCCACCATTTTGGTACATTTACCCAACATGCGACGATAGCCCTCGCCCATGGGAAATGTATCTGCATTTGGCGCTTGGCAAGTGTTAAAATACTTTAGATTAATCCGCCGCTAAAAATAGTCCCGAACAAATACACTACTTTTTCCTGTGTTTGATAAAAAAGAACAGTTTTAGGTAATATTACATATTAAAGAACATTTGATTATTCAGAAAATAATTGACTGATGATGACAATTGTTACATGCAGCTTTGTGAGGTTATAGATATTCATTTTGTCTTTACAATGTGTTGTAGCCTGCTAACGCTACAGGTGAACATTTCTTTGCACAGAATGTCAGTGGTGTAATCTACAGTATGTGTGTTTGGCAGCGGCGAGGAAGACGTATACACGCACATAGCAGACAACAACCTGTTGGCCAACAGATAAGGACTGTGTGTTCCACATTGTCCTGCTGACCGAGCTGATAGCGAATCACTGCAGTGCCTGCTAGTTTCTTTTTTCCCACTCTGGCGCCCGTTGTATCAGGGGCTCTTATCACGGGGCCAAAGAGAGGGAGGTCTCTGAGTGATGGAGAGAGGCTGGTGAAATAAGAGCAGGGACGTGTTAATGAGTGTACTGCAGAGAACAGTGTGATAGAGGTGACCTCACTGTGTGAGTAGAAATATATCACAGATAGATATAGATATATATATATATATATATATATATATATATATATATATATGAGAGTAGAAATATAGCACAGATAGATATAGATATATACAGTATATACTGTGTGTGTATATATATATGTATACATATTTCGGCTGGGAGGATATGCTATTCTATTCAAGTATTGCGATTCGATAGCATTGAGATTTTTCTTTTCCGTCTTTAACAAAAAACAGAAGTTGAATAATACACTTTAAGAGACAATATATCTGATCATTTTCTTTTAAGATCATTTTTTGACATGCAGGAAATCGTCACAGGTTGGACTCGAATCCTCGACCTCTGCGTCAAGGCATAAGCCTCTCAATATATGTGCACCTGCTCTACCCACTGGAACCAACCCGGCCACGAAAATGATAGCTTTCTAAGAAGAATGCACATCACATGTCAGTCAGTCAGTCTGACATTTATTTACTTTGTCAAGAAGAATGTAAGATGGACTTTCTGCATTTTCTGCTTTCGCTCTGTTTTGCTGGAAACAGATATGATGTAGTCGCCGTTGGCGGTACGGTTTAAACAGAAAGTATTTAGGTGAATAAAATTCTAAATATATGGATTCTGGGGGAAATAATCAATTTAAAAAATTGTCGCAACAAAATCACGATACACACTTAAATCAACTTTTTTCCCTACCCCTAAAAAAAATATATATATATATATATATATATATATATATATATATATATATATATATATATATATAATAAACATCCATATACTCAATATATATCCACATATACTGTATATATATATATATATATATATATATATATATATATATATATATACATATATATATAGTAGTGGCTGAGGCTGCATGTGAGACAGCTGGTGGCTGTCAGGCCTCAGCATATGTATAAATAAACCAGTGGACTGGGCTGACATACCAGGAAGGGGGCTAGTTGTCTGACTGTGCCGTCACTGTCAGCGTAGTCTGAGAAAAACCTGCTCTGGTTTATTGGCATTTCTTTAAACCAATCACAGTCGTCTTGGGCGGCGCTAAGCGCCGGACGGAGCCACGGTGCCGCAGGGTAGGGCAGGTAACCCTAACCCCGAAAAATCAAGATCTTCCTCTCTTCTCTCTGAGAGCCAGTCTGGTAAACAGCCTCTAA